>VMDR010000164.1:162969-366372 GCA_007922815.1 Macrotus californicus
GAAGACCCGACTGCTAGTACAGGAAGACCCGACTGCTCTGCTAATTGGCCATGGAAGTCGTGTTTATTGTTTGTAAAGGGCCCGAGGAAATAAGCACCTGCCCGCAGACCAGGGAACGGAATGAAGCGAGGGAGTGGGTGCAGAAAGCATCTGGCCCAGCACTTAATGCAAATGACATTTCTCCTCGCACCCAGCCCCTAGCCCTAATGGAGGAGAACCCGTCAGTATTTTCTCCTAGTCCTTCTGTTTCTTTATTAAAAGTTAACTGAATTTCTTAAAAGACCGGCTCCAAGAAGCTTTCCTGACTTTAACCTATATTCATCTTTTAGTCTTCAAATTCCTAGATCTCCTAGGCCGGGAAGTGTGAGTGTGTGTGTGTGTGTGTGTGTGTGTGTGTCTATGCATGCATGTGTGCATGTACACATGCGCACTCACGAACACATATTGCGTACATGTGCATATGTGTATGCATGCACACATGCATGTCTATGTGTGGACAAGCATCCCATGTGTCTACGCATGCATGCACATGCATGTGCATGCACATGTGTGGATGAGCATGAACATGCATGCACGTGCACGTGTCCATGCATATACCTCTGCATGCATTTGCATGTGTGAACATGCACACATGCATGCACCTATGAGTGTATGAACATGCACACAAGTTCATGAGTGTGGACATGTGTGAGCATATGCACATGCGGGTGTGGGTGTGGGCACGTACAATCCCCTTTAGGGATTGAAAGACCCCTGGGGATCACAAGGGCAGTCACCCCTCTGGGTGAGGATCATCTCCCTGGGACAGTGAGCAGGCTGACTGAGGTTTTGGAGGAATGAGCCCTGCAGTTCCCTCAGCCCATGGCGTGGCCAGAGTTTGGCCCAGCAGGCCGGTTGCCCATCTTCACATGGTCCAGCTTTTGTTGGGTCCAGCCCCAAACTCTTCCCTCTGGGGTTTCTAACACTTCCAGTCCCCTGGAGATAAAAGGGAGTCGTGTTTTTTCTGTAGTGAAGAGATCAACTTAAAAGCTGGTCTAAATTAAATAATGTTCTCGAAAGAAATGAGAGAGAAAGAAAGCAAGAAAAGATAACGCATCAGCTCGTGATGTGGCAGCGACAGCTGAGAGTATTTAGCTCACTTGAGAAACAATGATCTATCAATCAAATGGTCCTCAATGTAAAACTTGTCCAAACAAATATTTACCAGGTAGGGCGAATCTCCGTGCTTCTGGAGGGGATATTAGTCTCAAATATTACTTTGTCTATGCTGGGAAGATTTTTTTAACCCTATTTTTAAGCATGTCCTCAACAAGCTATGATGGTTAATCAGTCCACCAGAGAATCCCTGAGCAGGAAAACCTTCTCTAGTCCCTAAAAGTTGAAGCTCCAAGTGACGAAGGACCGACACACTGCCTCCCAGGTGAGTGGCCATGTCACGGCACCAGTCTGCCCACTAAGTGCTGGTTGGCAGGAACAAACACAGCAATGAGGTTAGAGGGGCATTTGTCTGAGGGTGGAAACCTTGGCTCTTGACCATGTAGGTCCTCTGGAGCTTGTGTAGGATCTCTCTCTCTCTCTTTTCTAAATCCTCACCCAAGGCTGTTTATTGATTTTAGAGAGAGAGGAAGGGAGAGGGAGAGGGGAAGAGAGAGAGAGAGAGAGAGAGAGAGAGAGAGAGAGAGAGAGAGAGAGAGAGAGAGAAAGAAACATGGATTGGTTGCCTCCCATAGGCACCCTGACCAGGGATTGAACCTACAACATTTTTGGTCTACAGGATGACGCTCTAACTAACCAACTGGGTCACCTGACCAGGGCTGGTGTGGGATCATCTCGTGAAGAGTGGCAGGCTCTGACCACCACCACCTCAGACCCCAGCCCCAGATCTGCCATCTGCCAGCCTTGTTACATGGGCCTATGAGGCTACCATCTTTGTGCCTCAGTTTCCTCATTTGTAAAATTGAGATGTTAATCATAGCCTCTACCTCCTAGGGATGTGGGTATTAAACACATCACAGGACGTTTTTCTGTGTGTCAGTTAAGCTTGACGAGCGGGAAATGCCTTAGGTTTATAAGTTGCTATTATTTCACGGCAGAATCCAAGTTAACATGTCCACTGAGTTGTGACGCTCACATTGAACTTTGACTTGTGGTTTTTTGAGTAGTAGGATGCTCTCTCTGCTCATTTTTTCTCTTTTGCCTGTGTTTTCTTCCCCAAACAAGGCAGGCCAGCAAGCTCTTTCCTGTTTTCTGTGCCTCTCTGGATCTCTTGCTTTCTCATTTTCTTTCCGTCTCTCCCTCTTCTTGAGCCTGTATCTGTCTCCTTGAGTTGTCTCCAGATATCCTCATTACAGCTCTATCTGCCTCATTTGTATTCATTTATTACCATATGTTTTGCATGCCCCTCCCTAAGCAAGTCTTAGGAAGCAGACCACATGGTGCTAGGGAGGTGGGGGGTGGAGCAGGAGAGGGGAAGCATTGGCAGGGCTGCGGGGAGGTGTTTAGTCTTTTCCAAGGCACTCTGGAGGAAACAGGCTTGCAAGGCTCAGAGCACAAAAGCAGGCCCTGTTAGCTTCTAAGTCCAGGAGAGTTAACATTATCCAAAGGGATGCTGATGCTTGACAAGGGGCTGATGCTTCTGCCACTCCATCAAACCCTGGGCTAGCAGGTGCCAGGGTGGAGGGTGCATGTGGATCAGATTCACATTCTTGGGCACCTGAGTGTCTGAGGTTTGCTCTTTTTGGATCTCAGTTCGTCTGGCTCCTATCACAGTTGTCTCTCTTCTCCACCTTTATCTGTACTTGTCAAATTCATTCACACCCTGGTGGAAAGAGCTAATCCGGTTTTAATGCAATATATCCCTAAGGGATTTGGGTTTCAACAAGCTGCAGAAGATTGCCTCCGGGTTGCAGGGCAGGGTGACACCCTGGCAGAACATGGGCCATATTCGGCCCTTCGATGTCTTTGGTTCAGTCTATCGTATGATACCAAAAGTCACACTGGTGTTAAAAGTTAGTAGACGCCCCATAAAAGCCTGGAAGTCTGGCCTCCCCGGACGAATCTAGGCCTGCCTTCCTTCGTCTCTCTCACTGTGTGTCTGCAAACTCTTAGGTCACAGCTCCTCTTGTCTAACGAGTGTTCATCCTCAAATGCCTGCCAGCCAAGCCCAGAGTGCCCAAGGCCCTCCACTGTCCTAAATACTAGGGGGTCTCTAAAAAGAGGCAAGCTAGCCCCAAATGACTCATAGGGCATGGTAAAGATATGTTTGGACTTTTAAACTTTCTGTCTTTGTGTCTATTATAAAATGTGTATTTATGCATATTATTTAATGTCAATATGTATAAGTAAACACATGGATATTGGGATGCCTGTTCAAACATTTTTGACTGATGGTTTACATGATCGAACATGGAGTCCCTTATTGTTACACTTAATGGTGTACTTTGGAACAGTTGTTAAAAGGTGAATGCATGCAAAACACATGCCAATTCATGAATAACAAATGAGCCAGATGGAGCAAACATGCCAGGAGATAGATAACGCAGAGAAACAGAGACAAGCGCCAGGAGAGGGAAAGCAAGGAGGAAGAAGAAGAGACGCGCGTACTAATAACCACGAGCCTTAAAAACCCCGATATTCTAACCAATTCTTACAGTGATGGCAGAAACAGCGAACTGGGAGATAGCAAACATCCTCCTTAGAACACACAGACTTCTTGCCACATCAATATGCAGCTGGGACAGAGCTTAGCGGGCATCTGTTCCTCTAGGTCATTTTAGGTGGTGGCGAAGTCAGTCCGTGAGAGCTTAAGCGATTTGTCTGGGGTCAGCAGCAGGTCCTCTTTGTTGATAAACGTGGCCATTTTCGGTTCCTGGGGAGTGACCGGTAGGCAGTGCGTCCAGAAGAGGAGGTGTAGTTCTCACAGACCACCGATAAGAAATGTGTCCTTTATTAGAAATCCATGCTTACCATTTCTACAAAAATTAAATCAGTTCCCTTACTCTTGGGCATGGTGGATCTAGGCCATGTCCCGTCTGATCAGTTGTCTTCAGGAAAGACACATTGAACAGGGTGAAATTCAAGGACAGTCTTGTGACAAAAATGGATAAGGACAAGGGCTTTTGAGTCATATGAATGGGGGTCAAGTTCCAGGTCTGCCTGTTGCTCAGGGTGTGAAGTTGGTACATTCGCATCTGTACAATAGAGGTAATTCTAGTACTTACATTCTCAGACTCTTGGCAAGGTCAAATGAGGCACCATAGGTCAAGTACATAGCCCAGTGTCTCGCATGTAAAAAGGGTCCAATAAATGTAGAGATTGTCAGATTCAAATCAGTATATCATGCCTGCTCCCAGCTGTCCACGGGTGGATCGCATGCTGGGAACCGGTGACCGCTGAAGCTCCCCCGAGTCTTTCACCCATGAGCAAATGATTGTTGGACAAGATTGGTAGTTGAGTCCTAGGAAGTGAGGCCCCATCCCCTACAAACAAGACCAATGAGGAGGAATTAACGGAGCAAGGTGACTGCTCATGAATATGCCTAAACCAAGGAGAGATCTTAAATTACCCATAAGTTTCATCAAGAAAGAAGCCTTTCGTTCTTCTGGGAAGAGAAACCAGGTGTTCTATGGGACATGGTCTGCTCCTGGCTCTGGCCCGAGCAACCATCCTTTGCTTTATGAGAACTCATTTCGTTAGCATGGGCTGTACTTGAGCTTTGGTGTGGAAAGATTACTTGCCTTTTTTCCCCTGTCCTGGCTTTTCCCCAGTTCCTCTGTCCTCTGTCTCCCAGCAGTTTGCTAAGACAGGCCAAGGACTCCAGTGTAGCCTTGAACCCCAGGAAAGTGACAGGCAGAGTGCCACCTTTGATACATCAGCCCCATTCTGCTCTCAGGGCTCCCTCTTCCTCTGGGTCCCCTCCTTTGGGTGCCACCCTACTCCTGTTGGAAGCATCAGCTTCCATCCATGGCACATCCTCCTTGCTGCTCAAATCCAGAGGCTCTGAAGCAGCTTCTCCACCCTTTACGTGGAGAGCCATCCCGATGTTTGGCTGGTCCCCTGAGCCTGGCCTTCCCTGTGCTTGATTTGAGCAAGGATCTGAGGAGGCACATTATATTTGGGATCAAATCCCCCTGTAGGGAAGGGGTCAGTACTGGGGTATGGACTGGGGTGGCACCCAGCTCACAAAGGCAATGCCAGGTCCGCTGCCCTCCTGCAACCTGGGGCCAACCTGTGCTCTCCCAGAGCTGGGCTCCCTCTCCTTAGCGACTCCCTGCATCAGTCTGGAATAGGAACTTCTAGAACCCCAGTAACTAGTAATCACTCCAGGCCAGTGAGGGAGCCTCCACCACCCCGGGAATATCCAATTAGCAAATCATGATCTGGCCCTCCAGTGAAAGAAGTCAGACCCATTATCTGTGATGTCCCCAATTAGAGTGTTTATTCATGAAAGACGGCACTGAGCTGGCCGGCCCCCTGGCTCCTTTCTTCCCGGAGCCTAGCCAGATGAAGCATCTCCTCCCGCCCTCCCCCCGCCCCAGCCCCACTAGCCCCAGGCTGCCCCCATGGGCTGCCCAGATCATGGAGGGAAGAGTCAAATTCTTCGGGTTCACTCATGCCTGACCTGAGTCTCATGTCTGTGCTCCTTTTGGGGCTGGAAAAATAAATGAGTTGAGCCCCGAATGTGGCTGTGATTTCCTTAGCATTTATCAATCTCACTTTAGCAGTCAGACTGGCGTTTGTCAGACGTGGAGGACGCCCGGTCCCCAGGCCCTCTCCTTCCCCTTCCTGCTTTCTCTCCGTCCTTGCCATCAGTTACGTCTTAACTGCCTAAAAACGGGAAACAAAAGTGCATCTGCTTTTCCTGCCAAAATGGTCCTTAGCGACGGTGCTGGGCAGCACCCCTTCCGTTCCATTTCCCAAATGAGAAAATGGGATGTTACTAGGTTGGGTTGTTTCATTAACCTCTCCATTTGTTCTATAGCCAAGAATATAACCTCGCTTTGAAAGTGCTCGCATAGAGAGATCATGAAGTTAAAAAAGAAAAAAGAGTAATAAAACAACCAAAACCGTATTGGCGAGGAAGATGCTCTTTGCAAAGGCTCCTCATTCTGGACAACATCTGAATACGAAGAAAAATACTCCGAGGTGGTCAGAACTGCTGCTTGCTGAGTGGAGAGCATCCCAGCTTCAGCCTTTGGTACCGCGCGGCTTCCCCGCCAGTACCAGGCCTCAGAAGCCCCGTCTTCTCCCCATGAGAGGGGGAGTTCTAATCCTTCCCAGCTTTCCCACTCAGACAAGTTGCTTGGGGGAATTAGGGAGCACAGCTCTGACCAAAACTTGTGTAGGCTGCTGCGAAAACACAATCTGTCTGTTTATATTTCTAGAGCCAAGCACGGTGTTTTCTGTACTTCTGATTAGCATCTACTTGGCCCCTTCCTTGAAGTATCCTCTGTGGAAAGGTTTCTGATAGCAATCTGTGTGCTCCTACTGTCGGGGGGTGTGCTGGAGGTGGCCCCCACCAGCTCAGGGGCTGACGGTCAGAACTGCAGGATTTGTGCTGATTGGTTCGTAAACACAACCGTTAGTAAAATGGTAGTGATGTCAACGTACAGTTAAATGGACCATGTTAGAGACAAAGGTAGCCCTGGCCCATGTGGCTCACTTGGTTGCGGTGTCGTCCTATAGCCGAAAGGTTGCAGGTTCGATTCCGGGGCAGGGCCTATAACCTAGGTTGTGGGTTTGATCCCTGATCCGGGCGTATGTGGTCCCCGGTCCAGGAGTGCACAGGAGGCAACCTGGTGATTCTTCTCTCTTGCATTGATGTTTCTCTCTCTCTTTCTCTTTTAAAAAAGCAATGAAACAATGTTCTTGGATGAGGATTAAAAAATAGATAAATAAAATAAAAACAAAGGTAATAACAGTCAAGCATATCAATTATTTTTGCTACTTTTTACTGGTTATAGATGCCATTATATCTTTTTTTAAATTTTATTTTTAGAGAGAGGAGAAGGGAGAAAGAGAGAGAGAAACAGTGATGTGTGAGAGAGACATCAGTTGGCTGTCTCTCGCACGCCCGCAACTGGGGACCTGGCCCAAAACCCAGCCATGTGCCCTGCCTGGGAATCCAACTGGCAACTTTTTGGTTTATGGGCTGGCACTCCACCCACTAAGCCACACCAGCCAGGGTGACACAGTTATATCTTAAAGCCACTTAGAACTCTTACACCTGGATGAAGGTAACACTGGAGAATGGTGTGCCACTGAGCAGCTCATGTCTTGAAATCAGCCATTGGGGGGAACATTTTCACCGTGGAAATGAGAAACCCAACACATCAGGATCCCTTTACCCCAAGCCAGCAGATCACTGGATATAATACCATCTGTCTAGCAGAATCTGTGCAGCCTTCTGGAAAGTTCACACAGCAACTGCCCCCTTCCCTGGCATTGTTGGGCAAATATCTAATCCATACAAGCAAATTTTATAGGCATCCAGACACTGTCCATTTGATATCAGGTCCTTCATTATTGTATTTTTACTTATTTTTAGTGGACACTTTTCTAAATTGCATCACATAATCTGCTGCCTTTCACACAGAAATTCTGACAATATTTCAATATTCCCTTGAGACTGGGGCGTGAGTACAACCATCACTCCAAGCCCTGTGGTCACCGATTGCCTCAGGGGACGCGATGGTGCCTATATTCACGTCCCCACACGAAATGACCCAGACAGCTCCGAGCTTCCAGGTGTACTTTGTGCTTTGATTGCTTGTGCAGAGTCTTCTGGATCAGTGAAAAGATGTCAGCTGTCACTCACGTGTCTAATTATATAAATAGGACGTGAGTACGTGTTCAGAGTAAGGGATTGAAACAATACATTGATAAAAAGGAGAACATCCTTCTCAAACCATTTTCTATTCTCAGTCCAGAAAAAAATCCCTGTTACACTCTGACATGTTTCCCTCATGATCTTTTAGTGTATAATATGTGCATGTTATTCTACGTAAGAATAAATTAATACTTATCTATACGACTTTTACGTGCATGAGGCTAACGATCACATGACATTCTACAGCAGGGATTTTCACTTATAGCATCAATTCTGTCTATGTTAGCATACGTAGGACTCTGCCAATCTGTATCATAGCTGCAGGATCTCATGGCATTTCCCCATCAATGGGCACTCAGATGTCTCCATGTTTTTTTAATGTTTATTACAAAGGAAGCAATATTTAATATCCTGGTTCATACATCTTTGTGCACACGCATGTATACTTATGTAGGATGAGGTCAAGAAGGAGAGTCACATATTGACTGTAAACTGTAATTGAAAAATAAAATAAAATGGTCCTGGCTCGTGTGGCTCAGTGGGTTGGGCATCGTACTAGAAACCGAAAGGTCACGGGTTCGATCCCTTGTCAGGGCACATACCTGGGTTGCGGGTTTGGGCCCCAGTCAGGGTACATGTGAGATCAATGTTTCTCTCTCACATCAATATTTCCCTCCCTCTCTCTCTAAAATCAATCAGCACCTCCTCAGACAAGGAAAAAAATAAAACACAAAATAAAATACAAAGTAGAATCACTAAGTCATAGGGTGTCTGCTCTTGCTTTCATTTCTCTTCATCATCTCCTGCAATGGTGAAGTTCATTAACAGTGTGCCCGTGAGTACAAATGCTCTGGGGAAAGCTCTGATGGGGGGGCAGATGCTCCCCGTTAATGTCAGGGCATCAGGACGATCGTGGCTGTGGAAGGCGGGTCCAGAACAGTCCTCTGGGTGAGCAAGCTGCTCTGGGATTTGGTTGGAAGGTCGGCCGTCCAGTGTCCAGTGGCTCAGGGGGCAGGTATGGTCAGTGCGTGTCCACATGCCCAGGGTCTTCTCTCCCAGCATATTCCAGCTCTCTCTCCAATGGTCCTCTGCTTCTTCAGACCCAGGGGCTTTCTCCAATGCCTCCTTCAGGCCTAGGACATAGGCCCAGAGTGCTAGGGAACCAATGGCGCCCCCCAGCAGCTCTCAGCTACAGGTTATGGTTCCGCACTCCAGCTCCATCCCAGCCAAGGAGGGTCACTCTGAGGCCTCCACCTCACACCATTCCTGGGGGGTCCCCAGGGATTGAGCTTGGTCACCCACAGTGGCAGCCGGCTGAATGAGACACCCTCTCTCAGCTGCCCTTCCTTCCCTGGCTCACATCCCCTCTTCTTGCCTTGGATTTTCTGCACCTCCCAGACACATTATCTGCCCTTGAACCCTCATCTCTGGTTTGTTTCTGGGGGGAGAGGGATCCCAGATGGAGACAGCTTGTCTCCTCACTACAGTGGCCACGGCAGCTGCAACCCAGAAGAGAGATATTGTTAGGCAAAGATAATGCTCCACCTTGCTTGTTGCCAGGGACAAGTGCCCTTTTCTGAATAAATCAAGTTATGTCTGGCTGCCCTTGTACACAACTTTGGGACGCCTGACTTGACTGGCTGGGTGTGCCGATTGGGATAAAAATAGGTTGCATTGTGACAGACACTCTCCCGGGGAGATGACACGAATGGCCTGGCACTGTCTTTCTACCCCATGTGCTTGTGACAGAAAACCCACATGTGCTCATGGGCACTGGCCCTCCAGCTCAAGGGTGGGGACTTGGGTGAAACTGAATCAGCTCCAGTAACAACGTGCAGCCTTGGGGTTCCCCTGACCAAGAGGCCCAAACCTGGGCAGCAGGGCTTCCTCACAAGGCAATGCTCCCCCTTCTGGGGCTGAGGCCTGGCCCGGAGAGGCCCATCACATCATCCCTGGGCCAAGGTCAACATGCCCCAGGGCAGTTCGGTGGACATTTAAGGGATGGCTGGAGAGCTGTTTCAGAATCATTAGAGGAGCTTGGAGCTTCTGTCAGCCAACAATGCTTTTGGTTAAAGCTGTCCCCTACTCAGTCCTGAGATGGAGTCCACTCATGGTGATTGTCAACTTCTCTACCAGCAAAACTCGAATTCTTTTTCTTAGGAACATCCGCTTATGTCTCTTGCTTTAAGCAGCGCTTAGATGTCCCTAAATAATGGACACTGAGTTAATAATAGCAATATTAACAACCCTTTCAAAAACACAGTGCCAGGTACCATGCTTTGTGATTCCTGTGTGTTATCCCAATGATTCATCAGAATAGCACTCAGATGAGATGGATAGAAATGATGATTATTGCCACCCAGATAAGGAAACTGAGGCAGTGAGGTTTCATGACTGGCCCAAGGCCACACAGCCACTAAGTGGCATATCTGGGATTTATGTCCTGGGATGTCTAACTCCAGAGCTCAGGCTCTTAACCTCTTCAAGTGTGTGACCTTGGGGATCAGCACATTCTCGCTGTCAAGGCTTATTTAGCTAAGTGACCTCGAGCGAGTCACTAAAGGCTCTGAGCTTGAACTTCTCCAGTGAGGGTGATGCTCCTTCTCTCATGGGTGTTGTGGGTGTTATAGGTGTTGTAGGGATAGTGAAGGCCCTGTTGCAGCCGAATGGGCACCCTCTAAGATGTAGTGAGGATTACTGTCATTGTCATTATCCTCACCACCTTCTGACATCTCACCTGCGCATGTGCTCTGGGCTCCATTTGTGCCGGAGGGCTTGCTCTTCCCCAAACGCTCCACTTCTGCCTTCCAGCTCCCTGCACAGCCCTTTTCCTTTCTGTCTGATGATGTGCTGCTCAGCATAAATGTCACCCTCTTTGGGGAAACTCTGAAAACTCCCTTCGAGTCCATTATTCGTCAGGGATTTCTTCTAACGGAGGGAGCAGTTTGCTGGTTAATAGCATGAGGTCTGGGGACAGACTGTCCCGCCAGCTCCCAGGAGTGCGCCCTTCTCTTCACAGATGTGTGCCGTGGAACCGGCTCCTTTCTGGGTGGAATGAGAGCAATTGTGGTGCCTATCTCCTAGGGTCACTGTCAGAAATAAATGGGAATCATTGACTCAGAACTTTGGCCTGGGGCTAGGACCACTGAGTGCTCGTGAATCTTACATTATCGTAGCGTTATGACTGTTAGACCACTGAGCACCTGGTACTGAGGTTCTGACCATCACACAGTGGGGTCTTTATCCCCACTAGACCATGAACTTCCACATGATAGCAAGTGTATACTCCATGTTTTGGCATTTGTGCTTACACCAATGCCTGGCATATGGTGGCCTGTTTGGTGTCGGATGGACAGATGGGTGAGTGGGGGTGGATGAATGGGCGGTTGGGTAATGCTGCCTGGCTTGATGGATAGGCAAGGGGTCTGGGTTATCTCTGCTGTCTGAGATACATCGAATATCTCATCAGGAGGCGGAGAGCATAAAGGGTCAACAAGCAGCCTCCCAAACTCTTTCTTATGAACCAGGGGTGACAAGGAGAGAGAAAGAAAACTAAACCAACAACTAAGAAGGCTAGTGAGCCCACTTTTATCCACCCTGGGTGAAGAGTTGCCTTAATTTGCCTCCAAGGCTCCTTTTACTTCCGAGACTTGGCCTTCACCTTTCCGCATCTCCAATACATCACAGTACCGAAGGGTCATGCAAAGGCCCCCTTGCCCACAGTGAGCGGCCTGAGTCCTCATCTGAGTTTCAAGATTATCTCACACAAGTCTGGCTGCCCCAGGGCCTGTGAGGGAAAGGGCAGTGTAGGATCTGGGTTCATACTCACTCCCTGATTCTTCTTGTGAAGGTAGCGCCCAAGGTGGAGCATCCAACACCTTCACGCACAAGACTAAAGCTTTGGTGTGAAGGCCCTAGACCTGTCGGGACCTTTGCCCTTCATCTTCCTCCTTGAGGGCTCTGCGTGGTTTCTGAGTCATCACACTCTGCCCACCAGGCCAGGTCTAAGCTATCGGTGGGTCCGGGATCCCCGGCACTTACTTCAGATCAATGGGGTGAACGCTTCTGCACTCACTCAGGTGAGAGCCACCTGCATCCCAATCTCCAGTGCACACTATGCCATTCTCAAGCCTCCGCCCCCTTTGCCAGCCTGTGCCCAGCACGTGAGCTGCCAGTCTCCAAAGACACCGTCCTCCCTACCTGCAAAGGCTTTTCCCAGAGTGGGCGTAGTGAGAATCAAGTGTAAGAACTTTGCTTTTGGTCAACTGACCGAGCGTGTATTCAGTCCCACTGGGCTTATTTAGTAGATGGGACAATTATAAAAGCGGGCCACGCTTTGTGCTGACCCCAAATAGGCACTCAGTTAACCCTAATAGCAAAACGAGGGAAGAAGAAGGAGCAGGAGGAAAAGGGAGACGAGGGGGAAAATTATGTTCTCTGACCATGTTGGCAAGACCGATGCCCGTGGAATGATCGAAGATCTGAAGCTAGTTCTGAGTGGGCGCCCCACCAGGTGACTCAGAGGAGAGGTCCGTGTGAGCCTAAAGAGATGGTACCAGACTTGGCTAGAGGGGCTGGGAGAGGCTTCTTGGGAAAGAGACTCTCATCCTTCCCCAAGCCTCTCCTTTGTGGCGAAGACCTACAGAGATGACTTCTAACTGGCCCCAGGTCATTCGGCCCTTGGGGCAGAGCAGTGATTAGACAACAGGGCAGCTAAGCTTAGCCCCTCCTATCTTTTGCAAGGCAGTCCCTCCCTCCACCTCCCTCTCCCTTCCTTTCCTTCCTCTCTCTCTCCATTAGTTGTTAAACATATTCTGGGTAGCAGAGTCACCAAGTCCCCTCTGTATAAACGCATACTCCTAAGTCATGGTGGTGCTTGGTGGCTAAGATCTCTGGCTTGGGAGAGCACTGGGCTTAGGTTCAAAGCATGATTCTACCAGTGATTAGCTGTGTGTCCTGGCTTAGTTACTTAACTCTATTAATCTGAAGGGTCCTCCTCTCTGAAGGTTTCGTGAAGGTCAGAATGAAGCAATTCACAGAAAGCACATAAACCAGCCTGGCACCCTGTGAGCTCTCCGTAAATATTCACTACTATTTTTAATTTTATTATCACCACATAGTCAACAAAACAGCACTGGCCGAACGTGCATTTACCTTTTCTAGGTCAGGGTGCACGCTGGCGGCGCCCTGACAGTCCTCGGTGGCCTTGTTTTTAAGAAGTTCAGAGGGAGCCAGAGGTCAAAACTCCTGCTTTAAAACAAAGCAAGACTGCCCCACGTATCAAGCTTTCCTTTCTACAGAACCCGAAACAGAAGAGAACGAGAGAAGAGCATGAGGGGGGCCAGCTGGCTCATGGGCCATGCCGATGTCCACGGTCCGGATGATGGGGACGTCTTTCAGGGAAGCCAAGATTTGGGGAACGCTTCCACTGAGAGCCCCTGTCTCGCCCTGAGATGAGGCTTCGCCACATGAAGGACCAGGCCCCCATTCCTCATCTTTTCTTCTGCTCGAGACCCAGATGAGCCATGGGCTTCTCTTAAGTGTCTGCCTTTGAGGTCCAGCCCCACTACCTGCCCCAGGAAGTCATTCTCTCTGAATATTTAAATGGAGGAGAACCTAGCCCTTCTGTGCCCTCACTCTTTTCCTGCCCTGAGTACTCCCCCCGTGTTAAAACCAGAGGGGAATTTGGCACTTGCTTCAAGTTTGGGACCTTCCTGCCCCATCACGGGCCTCTCTGCTCCCCACGTGGGCAGGGCTGATCCTGCCTCGCACCCTGGGCAAGCCCAAGACACTTCTTTGTTTATTCCTTGTGGCAAACAGCGCCCTGCCTTCCGTCCACCTGTGCTCTCCGGGAGGCCCGAGACCTCGGAGAGTGATGTCCTGTTCACTGTGCCTTAAGGGACAAAAGACACACTTTACTGAAATGTCATATGTCAGCCCGCGTCCTTCAATTCTGTTAAAACCCAGTCTCTTTTCTCTTATTTTTTTTTCCCCTTAAAAAAAAATACAAAACAAAACAACATTATGGGGAAAAACGAAGAGAAAAAGATCCGGGAGCTCAGTCCACAGAACCCCAGCAAACCCAAGCCTACTTCGGGGATTGGAAACATCTGCACTTTCTCAGCAGTTTGAAAGGAAACAAAAAATTGCCAAGTGGCATAAAATTTGAAGAAAAATTACCCAAAGGAGGAATGGACGTTAACCACGCTTCAATTCCCCACTATGGGTTGACATCTGAAGTACTTTCTTCTGTCTTCTTTCTTTCTGATTCACAGTGTGTCTAAAGAGGTGAATTGGACACACAAAACCCAACCTCCTCTTGCCAGGGTGGGTATGAAATATGAAGGCTAGTCGATTGTCTGGGCTCAGTGCTTTGGAATAACATTGGTTAAATTATGGATAGTTTTTGAATAGTGTCACTTTTTTTTCTCTGCAGATGGTTGTTCACACAAGGAGCCGCGTCTGCATAATTGTATCACTAATCAGCAGTAAGGCAATTACTTGTGTAAGCGTGCTATAATCATTCTAACAGAAGAGATGACGAAAAGACAAAAAAAAGGAGGGGGGGACCAAAATGTCTTTTCTGAACCCATCAACTGACAGCCATAATTAGATATATATAATTGAAAATTCCACAGTAGGGGCCAGCTTACACAAATGAATTTTGTAATGCTGCCCTTACGCATTTGTGTCTTTGGCTGCACATCCCCCCAGGAAAAGGCAGAAAACTTACCGTTCCAAGAGTGCACACTGTACTGGGTATTCTTTCAGACCAATGATGTCAGAATAACATTTTTTTTTTTGGTGTGTGGTGCGGGGTACAGGCTGAGAGATTGGGAGGTGAGTCTGCTGTAAAAACAACGGTTTAGCCGCTATGCATCGCGTTGCCGTGAACTGTGTCTCACCGTCACTCGCTGTTATTTTTGAGCCCGTTCTCAGCTGGCACCCTGACGTCCCTGTTTGGGCTCACTGTGGGAATTCTGGGCAGGGCTGACTTACCTACGAGGCACGGTGTCTTGGGTCCACCGTACTTTGCGGGGTCCCCGTGACTGCTTTCATTTTAATTTCTTTGTGAGGGAGAAGAGAATAAAATGAATGCAATAGTGAACTGTATAAGAAGGATTACCATTACTGTTGTATCGATGCAATGTAAAATATCATTTTTAATGTTTTTATGAAGGAAGAGGCCTACAAAGGCCAAAGCACCCGGGACCCACTAACCCCCTAATGTCAGCTGGGGGCCCTGATTCTGGCCTAGGTGGAATCCTCCACCGAAGTGAGAAAAAGGGGGGGTTAAGGGAGCTTCCTTATAACAGCCTATTCCAACCCTAGTTTTTATAGGAAAGAGGGGACTTTATTTAACCAAAGCCTGATTATCAAAACCTATAATTACATTTGGGTTAAAGATTCTTAAGCCGCCTATGAGTTTGTGGAAACTCTGAAGAACAGCTTAGCACCGAAATAATCAGGCTACAGGTCTCCCATAAGACTAAAAATCTTTTTAAATTAGGAGTGTGTCCCCCAACCTCCCTCTCTCTCTCTCTCTTTGAATCCGGCTCTCCTATAATTTAATTGGACAAATCTTAACTGTGATTTTTCCCCCTCCCAAAGAGGGGGCGCACTGCAGCCAAAGCTCGTTAATTAAGTTCTTTAAATGCCCCCAGCTGTGCAATAAGTTTTCAAAGCAGCACAACTAAATTTATTTTTTTTTTAACATTTGGTGGCTAGTTTTCAATCATGCATTATTTCCCCTCCTTGTTCTGAGGATGGGAAAAGCAGGAATGATCTCGGGGAGAATTCCCATGCATTGTGGAATCTTGGACAGACGGTCAAATTGGAGGTGCCATTAAGCGGTGTCTAATTGGAGCCTGTTTGAGGAGGGGAGTCACAAGGGGCGATTCTTCGGGCTTGCGAGCAGCTTGGGCACATGCGCATGCTTATGTAGAAACAACTCCATGAAAAGTACCCAGGAGAACGAGCCTCCACGGCAGGGCTCGAGGGCCGGGGTTCTCCCTGGTGGCAGATGGGACGTTACAGACAGTGGACTGAGCTGGGCCAGCAGAGACCGTGGGGATGGGACTGTGTGTTTCTTGTTTCCCAGGCTTCGAAGCACAATGGTCCATATACCTCATCTTCACCATCTCAACCAAACCGGCAGAGGGGGGTGTGAAGTGGCGGGAAAGCTGGGGGAATAGTTTGAAGCTTTCTTAATTCTCTGCAAAGTACCTCCACTTTAAAGTAACGTCTGACTTAGGGAACAAACATGACATCCATCTTAAAAGGGCGAGGACCTTTGTTAAAAAGAATTGGACTTGTTCACCTTCTCATTTTACCATGTATTAATTTTCTTTCCAGGCACCCCATCTTCGGCCTTGCCACTGGGCGGGACCCATGATTTGCTTTGACCAATGGTGTATGCAGAAGCGCTGCCCGTCAAGTGGCAGCTTGAAGAGCCTATGGTAATTCCCCACCTGCCGCTGTGTCCCGTGGGGAGGTGGGGGTGCCTTCACTGTGGACCCCTGGGTTTCCATGATACACAGAACCCCCAGCTGAGCCCACCCCCTTGACCCCGAGCTACCCACCCCTGCTGGACACGTAGCTTGCAGAATTAGGCTTCTACCAGTGAGATCTGAGGGCTGTTACTACAGTATTGCTGGAGCCAACTGATGCAGTTTCTTGGGATGCCGCTGAATGGTGGCCTGGGGACCTGCTCAGGCCCGCAGAAATGCCTTGTTTGGCCATGTTTTCTAAAAGAACTATTTGCCAACCTTAAATATCAGGGAAGTACCCACCTAACTCTGGCCGCACGAGACTGGCTCTCCTCCTGTGTGGCCTGGGGTGGTGGTCTGGCACCAGGAGGTCGTTGACATCACCTGCTGTCTCCTCAGGTCAAGGTCTTCTGGGGCCCAGAGGACAGGCAGAGTGTGTCTTAGGGTTTCTCCTCCTTGTTGGTGGCTTCTTCTCTAGGTTACCAAAAGGGCAAAGGCCAGGTCTGCTTTGGCTTCATTTTCCAGCAAAGCCCCTGACTGGGGGCCTGGATGAGTAGGGGTGGCCAGTCTGAGGTCTGGTTCCCCATACATTGTATGCACATCCACGGTCCATGGCCCGGCAATGTCCACTGAGTGGGACATAGCTTGGAGGGGCTCGGGCAGACTCAGGGGAATAGTCACTTGACAACTTAGCAACTACCACACTCTGCAGATGAAGAAGGGGAGAGGAGCCACTATGGCCACTGGTAGCGCAGGGCCCCCCGAACCCCTCTCCCTTCTCCTCTGCTGTTTGCCTTGCCTTCTCCCCGAGCAAGGACGACCGGGAGCCATTTGCCTTTCAAGCGTAACTTCTATACCTCACAGATCTGTAGCATCTTTTCCCCCACGCTCTCCTGCCCTCCCCAAGAGCCTGAGAGAGGACTGTGAGGAAGAGAGAAGCCGTGGACACCTACCAAAATCTGGTGTGAAAAGGACTCCCTAATGCAGAGCCTGCCCTCGGTAAGACAACGTCAGAGAAGACAAGAGCGGAGCTGCTGCACGCCCCGTGTCTGGTGACTGATAACCTTTCCTGCCTTGGTCTGACTCAGTGGGAAGACACTGTCAGCCTGGAGGTTCTTCTGCTCTCGGCATCCTCATCTGCTTCCAAGATGCGGGACGAGCTTTGGGCAAAGTCATAAAATAGAAAAAGGTTTTCTTCTCCCCAGTGCCTGGTCCCAACCTCCCCTTCGTCCCCCAAGGGTGTTCTGAGCCCTCCCTCGTCCCCACCCTGCTGACTCGGAAGCCTGCTCTCCAGCCAGTGCCACCTCTGGACTCTCTGCATCTTCCTCCTGGTCCTGTCCTTCCCAGCTGTCTTACAACCCCCCCACTCAGAAGTACCAGGACCATTGCCCACTGGGGGCCTGCCTGGAGGGGTGGTCCCCAGCACGCAGCCTCTTGCCCTAGCCCTGCCACCGATTCGCTGTGAGACCTGGGGCAAGTGACTGAAGCTCCAAGTGCCTGTGTTTGGTTTTTTTTTGTAAAACGGGGATAACAACTGGCCTCAGAAGGGTGTTATGTTATTCTAAATGTGTTAATTCATGTGAGACATTTCCAAGTCACCAGGCATGTTGGGAGAGCTCAGTAAAAGTCAGCTATTTATCTCAACTCGGAGAGTCTCAACCCGAAGGGGCTCTGCCACCTTCTCTCTGCCCTTCTCGTCCCTTTGCCCTCAGAGCTGAGTTCTCAGACTTCTTGCAGACTCCTCCAGCTGCGTCCTAGCAAACCCCACAGTCCCCTCTCCTACTCTGGGTTTGCGCCTCGTCTCCTTGTCCCTGTCACCCCAGGATTGCTGACCTCGTCGGGGTGGAGCCCTCTTCCCCTCACCTCTGCCTCCCCACCCTGCCCTGTAAATGGCTCTGCTGAGGGTAACTGCTCAGGAAGTGGTTCCTTTGGCCTTGGCGATAGCAGCTCCCCGCTCTCTCCTAGGCTGCCGGAAGCTTTTTGACCTTTTGCCCCCAGGAGCCTCTGAGTCGTGGCTCCCGCCTCCTCAGTTTTGGATCTTCTTCATTGGGTCCCCTATCGAAATGATCACGAGTGAGCCGTCCATTGGCGGTCCCCGCCCCGCCCCGCCATTCAGAGGAGGACTGGAAGGAGGCCTACCTCGGCCTGTGGGGGTGGGAGCTGTCTTCTCCACCTCGCGAAGTATGTTCTCTCCTCCCCCGTGTCCACGCTTCGTTATGTCACGCGGCCAACCCCGCAAAGTCCTCAGCCGTGCGCCTGTTTGGGTTATTTTTTTAGCTTTTGTTAAGCCACATGCACTGGTGGCCATGTAATCATCCGAGAACTCTGTGAGCAAGCCTGAGAACTGCCACCGACGTGCCGCTCGGTCCTTAGGTCCTTATTAGCTGTGTAACTGATGACCAGGCCTCGGGATAATGACAGCTTGGCTGCCCCACATGGCTCGGTTTAATATAACTGATTTTCCAGAAGCAAATGTGACTGCTGGCTTTGTGTTTGTAAGTCAGGGGTGTGGAGGCAAAGACGGGCTGAACTGTGGGGTTGAACACCCAGCCAAGTTCTAAACACCCCAGCCTGGGCATCTTGGTCCCCAGAGGGCAGAATTCAGTCTGCAAAAGGCTTCTCTAAAAAAATTAAATTTGAACATTTAAAAAAAATCCTCACCCAAGAATACGTTTGTTTATTTTAGAGAGAGACAGAGGGAGAAACACTGATCAGTTGCCTCCTATATGCACCCCGACTGGGGATGGAACCTGCAACATGGGCACATGCCCTGACTGGGGATTGAACCCTGAACCTTTCTGGTATATGGGACAATGCTCCAGCCACCTGAGCCACCCAACCAGGGCAAAGATGAGCACTTTTCGGCAACTCGTATAGTCTCTCGTTCGCTACAATCTCCACTATTCCCTTTTGTTTTACATCTGGTCCGTGTCGGTTGTTTATGTTAATCCGCTTGGTCCCAGAAGACAACTAAAACACCTTGGAGCCTCCTGTGTAAGTATGAAAATTACCCATAGGGACAGAGAGCCACGGAGTCCCACATTTCCAAGTGGGGACCCTGCCGTCCAAGAGAAGTGACAGAAAAGCACTCCTGGCCCACAGGTAAGCCGGCGGCAGAGTCGTCGCTGCTCACGGTCTCAAAAGGAGGCCATGGGTTCTGGACATTTCATGAGCAGAACAAAAGCTGATGGAACTGTAATGATCGCGGCACATCCTTGATTAAGGGTGTCAGATCCAGAACCTTCTGTGAGCTGTCGTAGGCCACAGCCTCTGCTTTGTTTCTTGCTAAGCCGGGAGAACTTTTCATTCATCTGGAGAAGCCCACTTATACCAAAACATTAGTGAGCATTGTGTACTTCACCCAAGGGTGTTTTTGTTTTGACACAGTACCCAGTCTTTTCCCTAAGAATGTCCCCCCACCCCCGTCTCTCTCCTCTGTTCACTGAGTACCAGGTCTCTCTCTTCAGTTCATCTCAAGCCTCTAAGACCCCTGAATCCAAGCTCCTTCCCCCAGCTTATCTTTCCTCTTTTCTTCTGCTGAGCCACACAGCCCCCAGTTTCTAGCTCCTTCTGTCACTTAATGCTGTTTTCAAGTCTGAGAATAGAAATCTCGTTTGTGCTCAGCAAAGAAGAGCTTCTTCCGTTCCCATGACCTACCTCCATAAATGGCAATGGAGGATTATAAATAAGGACAATAAAATATTTTTGTTTCTCCAAACACACATGCTCTCTAATCCTCACTACAACTCTGCAGTGAGATAGGTTTTATTTGCACCCCACAGGAAAAAAAGGGGCAGAGATCAGAGAGGTCAAGTCGCTTGCCCTAGGTCACACAGCTTGCAAGTGCTGTGGAGAGGAATTGCTCAGGCCTTACCCAAACTTCCTCTTCACCATCTGGGGGCCTTGGATGGCAGGAAGCAGCCCCGAGTTAATCGATCAGCTGCCATTCATTCTAGAAGCTCTCCCCTTCACTCCTCACTGGGATCGAATAACTCAGAGATGGCAATTTGGGTCAAACGCCCTCTTTTTAAATAGAATTAATCTGCAGGATGCTTTTCCATACTTAGAAAGAAACCCCTAACAATGAGACCTCCCCAACTTTCTTTTTTGCTCCCCCTCTGAGCCTTATTATAATTCAAGTCCATGCAGGCGACCGACAGTGGTCTCTTTCCGTTACTTCTTTAATTAGTACTGTCATTTTTAATCCCCTGGAATGATGAGCGGGAGGTTGAATGTCCCAACAACAGACACGCTGTTCTGAAATCCCAATTGTGACAAACTCACCATCCCATAAAACAGATTTTTTCCCTCCTTGCTGCCCCGTCAGAGCAGAGAGAGGAGTCAAGTTTTTCCCTCTTGGGGCAGCCGGTGGGGGCGGGGGGGGGGGGGCGGGGCGTGCTGGGGGTGGCTAACGCAGAGCCATTTTGGGTTATTATTCACAAGATGTTTTTTGGCGGAGTTGTCAGGTTGTCCAATGTCTTCACCATGGAGTGTTCCAGTAATTCAATCCCTCTGGATCGCCCGGAGTGCCTTGAATGTTTTGATTGCAAATACAGGAGGGAAACCGCTGCCCTGAACAGGCTTCCCTTAAATCTTCTTATGGATTAATTTGCTGTGTGGCCTGAAATAGGTCAAAAGGTTTTGGCTCGGGTGTAGAATTCTAGAAATAATCACCCTATAGACACTCTAAATCAATCATAATTAATGCACTTGCCCAGCCCTGCCGGCCGCCTGCCGCTGCAGGGTGAAATAAAGACACCCTTTCTAATACAATTTGAAAAGAGATCAAATCTGTCATTTCATCTAATAATTGAGCCAAATGAGAAAAGAGAGGGGTCAGAGTTCACTGGGTGACCTTATGGAAACTCAATAATGCATAATTCATTTCCTTTTTATGGAATTTATAAGCTGCTGTAAACGGACGGGACAGGGCCGTCTGCCCGCCCTGGCTCCTGCCAAACGGTTTCTGCTTCTCCGAAATGCCTGCGGAGCCGCCCAGCCCGTCAGTGGCCTCGTCCGGCTGGTAATCCCCAAGCCTTCCACACGGGCCGCCATTTAATTCATGCTCCCAAGCGTGCGGAGTTAATAACTGAATAAATCACTGGCAGCTCTCTCTGAATGATATAAAACCTGTAATTTATTTATTGAGTGTTACAAATACAGTTAAAACACGTTTTCGCGCAAAATGCTTTTCTTCTTTTTAACATTATCGGAAGAAGACTCTGGGTTGTGAGTTTTGGAAATGGAGGCTGCAAAACAGTGTGTGTGGGAATTGTCCCTTTTCCCTTCCAGTGTCATGATGTGAGGGAATGCGGTTTCTTTCCAGCCTTGACGCTGTTTGGGATGAGGAGTCGTAGGAACGAGGACAAGCGTGTTTTGGAAAAACCACTGTCAGCCGTGGCTCGAGCTTCTGAAGGAGCCGCAAGCCAGGTAGCATTTCATCGGGTGGCACAATCCGAGTGGCCACTCACTTCCTCATTGTGGGTGACTTCGGGAGAAGTCAAATGCTTCTCTGTAGAGAAGTTAGCCCTTTGGTCCAGGCACAGTGTGATTCCTTCCTTTCCATTCCGTAATATTTTTGAGTCTCTCTGCAGTATTTTTATTTTTTTAAAAAAATTTTGATTGAATCTATGGGCGTGACATTGGTTAATAGAAGTATGTAAGTTTCAGGTGTACAATTTTATAACACATCATCTGTACATTGTACTGTGTGTTCCCCACTCCGAGTCTCCTTCCATCACTGTGTATCCCCTCTTCCCCTTCTTCTACCTCTCCCCACCCCTTCCCCATCTCCAGTGGTTGCTTTAGGTACTACATTCCATATACACAGTCTGTAAGTAAAGTTTATGAAACTTCATGCCTTTATGTCCTTTCATTCTCCCTACTTAGAATATAATTATCGTATGTATTTACATACACTTAGAACCACATCAATAGTTTATAATTTTTATCAAACATAATATAGATAACTCAAGAAGAGAGGAAACATTTGTTGTATGTACCCAGATTTTTGGTTCAGTGTGTGCTTTCTTCCTTCCCTATGTTCCAGTATTTCTTCCACTATCATATCCATTCTGTCTGGAGAACTTCCTTTAGGCATTCTTTTAGATTAGGTCTGTTGACAACAAATTCGTTTAGTTTTTTTTTAAAGATTTTATTTATTCAATTTTAGAGAGAGGGGAAGGGAGGGAGAAAGAGAGGGAGAGAAACATCGATGTGAGAAAGAAACGTTGATTGGCTGCCTCTCGCATGCTCCCCGAATGAGGACCAAACCAGCAGCCCAGGCATGTGTCCTGACCGGGAATCAAACCGGTGACCTGTGGGTTTGTGGGATGACACCCAACCAACTGAGCCACACTGGTCAGGGCAGCTACAGCAGTCAGGGCTTAGGTTTTATTTGTCTGAGAATATCTTGATTTCTCCTTTATTCCTAAAGGATATTCTCACTGGATATAGATATCTGGGTTGACAGTCTTTTTCTTCAGCTGTTGAAATGTTGTATCACGTCTTCGGTTTCTGATGAGAAACAGACATCATGCAAATTGTTTTTTCCCTGTAGAAAAAACGATGCTTCTCTCAGCACTTCTACAATTTTTTTCCCTTGTCTTTAGATTCCAGGAGTTTGGCTACGATGTGTCTTGGTGTGGATTTCTTTGAGTTTAACCTGAATCTGTCGGTTTGTGTCTTTTGCACAATTTGGCAATTTTTCCATAATTATTTCTTCAAGTACTTTTCAACCCTGCTTTCTTTCTCTTCTCCTTCCAGAAGTTGGAATATTAGATCACATGTTAGAGTCGCACGGCTTTCTGAGACTAGGTTCACTTCTTAAAGTTTATTTTCTGTCTCTTCAGATTGGACAATTGCTGTTGTTCTATCTTCAAGTTCACTTGTTCTTTCCTTTGTTCCTTCCATTCTGTTGTGAGCCCATATATTGAGTATATTACATTGATTATTGGATTTTACAATTTAGAAATTGCTATTTGGCTCTGCATGTCCTCTCTTTTTCTGCCATGATTTTCTTTTTTTTTTTTTATTTTTTTATTTTTTAAAGATTTTATTACTTTATTGTTGTTCATTTACAGTTGTCTGCATTTTCCCCCCAACCCCAGCCAATCCCACCTCCCTCCCTTGTGCCCATCCTCCCCCTTGGTTATGTCCATGTGTCCTTTAGAGTGTTTCCTGGAAACCCTTCCCCACACTGTTCCCTCCCTCTGCCCCTCTAGCCATTGTTAGATGGTTCTTAATTTCAATGTCTCTGGTTGTAATGATTTTCTTATTTTTTTTATTCTATTTTTATAGATTTGTTTTAAGCTTGTTTACAATTGTTTGTTAAAATATTTTTATTTTGCCTGCTTTAAAATCTTTGTCAGAAAAGCTTCTGTCATTTTGGTGTTCTCATTTGGTTGCCTTTTTCACTCAGTTTGAGATCATCCTGCTCTTTGGTATGTGAATGATACATATATATATATATATATATATATTAACTAATACATAGATATTTGGATATCATGTGAGAAGACTCTGGACATTACTTAAATCTGCTGTTTTATCCAGTTGCTTCTGACTCAGCTCTGGCAGGGGAAGGGAGGGTGCTGGCTTGTTATTGCCAGGTGGGGAAAGTCCCAGTTTCTTATTTGGCTTCCACTGACCCCTGACTGCGTGTGTCGGGGAGTCCCTGTCACTGCTGGGGGCAGGGTGGGTGGGAGTTCCAGCTCCTATCGGACCTTCCTTCCCCTCACGTCACAGTGGAACAGGTTGGCCTGTTACTGCTGCGCAGTGGGGACAGTCCTGACTCTCACTAGGCGTTCTCACGGCTGAGGGAGTGGGGACAATGCCCTGTCCTGCTGAGCAAGACACAAGTCGGGGCTCTCTGTGGTCCCCACTGACATCGTGGTGGGACAGGGAGGGGGCTGCTTGCTACCTCCTGGCAAGGGTGAAACTCCTGGCTCCCTAGCTGGCATTCTCTGTACCTGTTGACAATTCCAGTGGTCCACCTGCTTCGGTTGCATGTCTGGGATATACGAGGCAACAAGAAAGCCCAGGAACTCACCGCCATGTTGTTCCTTGGGGCCTGAAGTCTCTAGCTAGTCTGCCTTCTCCTGTCTTTTACAGCCTTCTCGTGTTGGTTTTATGTGCAATGCCTGAGGGTTTTCTTCGTTTTTACTGAGCAGGAAGGATGAAAAAAATATTTCTCGGAAGGAGAAATTTTCCAAACTTCACAAAAATAGGTTTCAAATAACTTATAATTAAAATAAGCACTCAAAGACAAACAGGGGTTTGGGAGAGTGAGGGGTGCAACTAGGGTCGGGGAGGCGGGGGAAGAGCAGTGAGTTTGGTGGAGACAGAGAAGATGGCCCAGGGACAAAGCCAGCGGCAGGAAAACACACGGAAGAGAGAACAAGTGACGAGTTTCTGAGTAATGGGAGCTGACAAGGTAGAAATCATTTACAAACAGCTGGACTGTGGAGACTTGGGGACTGCGCGAGGGATGTCCTTTCACTGACCGTCTCCAGAGCAGAAACATGGGCGTCCCCTGGCCCTTCAGGGCCTTCTTTAACCTCTTTTGTCTCCCTTTTGGAGTAACACAGAAATGACAGTAATAGTTGAATTCATCGCATTATTTGAGAGTGACCCCTTGACCCAGAGGTCAAGCCTCTGCTTGCCCGTCTGATTAGGACATTCCATAATTTTTGAAGGAACTTATCCCCAGGCCCTTTTCATTAATTAGTTCAGCACTAGCAAGTCCTTGAAGAGGAAAAACCAGTGCCGAGGGCCCTCCAATCCCTCTTCGGAGATCAGGAAGTGAGATAAGGAAGGGACCTTTTTAACAACAGCAGAGCCCTTCCGCAAGCCCCAGAGAGCCCCTGCCTGCAATCCGAGAGGAGCCAAGCCGCCTGAGAAAAGCAAACAAACAAAAATACCTCTGTGAGGCTTGGATTTTATAAAGTGCTAATATCTGGTGTTTAATCTGCCTGGCCGGGCCAGAGAGGACAGTGTTAAATTGCCTTTTATTCTTGGGTCACCTTAACCTGTCATTGCTAAGCCTGCCTGCATGGAGGCCTTTGAAACCAGAGCTGGATGTATAGGGAAGTTGGACCTGCCCTGGTTGGGTAAACTCTGAACCACTGGAAGTGGCCTGAGGTTAAGGGAAGCCACCGTAAACGGGGTGGGGGGGAGGGGGGGAACTCTAGAGAAACTTGCTGGATGGACAAGGCCCAGAGAAGGTGCTTCCAAGTCCGTGAAAGTCAAAGAGGTAGTATCTGAGGCCCTTCCACTCTCCATAGACTCAAGGAGGTGGCATATGACAATGGAGAAGCTCACGGTCCTGACTGGACTCAGCCTCTGCCACCGACCAGCAGGGTGACACTGGGCAATGACTCCATTCCTCCAGTTGCCTTTCCTCAGCCATAAAGTGGGAATAGCCATGGAAACCAGCTCACAGGTTTGTGGT
Organism: Macrotus californicus; assembly: GCA_007922815.1. NCBI lineage: Eukaryota > Metazoa > Chordata > Mammalia > Chiroptera > Phyllostomidae > Macrotus > Macrotus californicus. Next base: position 188,738 of record VMDR010000164.1, read on the forward strand.
GGAGGTTGTTAGCGAGTTCCACGGGAAGTGGTCGATGAACAGTAGTTACTATGATTTTTAATGCCGTCGGTCTAGTAAAATATCCCTACAGCGCCAGCAAGTCCCTTTTAGGGTGGAGCCTGGTCATCTCATCTTAGAGAAGGGGTAGCTGAGACTCAAAGACATTGCCTAGGACCCTTTCACAGTTATCCTCTGGTTAGAGGCAGAGCTGCTCCAAGGAAACCCACCTCTGCGGTCCCTCCTCAGTGTTTTCAATTTCCCCATAAAAATCTAGGTAATAGTTTGACCCGATGAACATATTATCTGACTTTTTAAGAGTTTTATTTTTAATACTTGCCTCAAAAAAGTTGCACCAGATGGAAGGAAAAAAAAAGAAAAAACAAAACAAAACACCAAACACAGTAACACTGAACAAAAGTGACCACAGCACGGAGACATCAGAGGCAAATGCCCACTCAGAGGGGCTGCTGCCGGTCCTGTCACACTGTGCACATCACCGGAGTCTTTCCTGTCTCGTGAGGTGACTGATCCCGAGGGCATCCTAATGCATGTTTTATTTCTCCATTGATTTTAATTAAAAGGATATTGTGAAGGTTGCTAGGCATAAATATTGACCGATTTTGACGCTATAGTCCTCCAGAGGGTCGGGCTTGCTTTTGCAAGGTGCTTGTATCTCTTTGGACTCCTTGTGCATCCTTTGTGGTGTGCTGGGGACATCAGAAATGGCACTGTTAGGACGTGCCTGGTGCACAACAGGCACAGGGTGAAAAAATAAATAAGGGATCTGGTCATTGGGAAGAGTAACTGGCAAGCGAGGTCTGGGGCCTCGGCTCTGCCAGAGCAATTGCCTCAGTGGTAAGATGTACTCAATGATAATCTGATTCTTCACTCAATTTGGTCAGTGCACGTACATGCTTGTGTGTCTCAAAAAACCAATATGGATGATAAGAGTGCTTTTAATATACCAAAGCAGTGTGCTCGTTTTGAAAGATGATTTCACTGGAAGAGATTCCTGGAGCTCTTCACCCCAACCCTTGCCATGGCAGGGCTGAGTTCCTTTGTGATTTCCAGCTGATCACGACTGTCCTGGGAGAGTGGGTCCTCTGGCCGGGCACCCTGCTCAGGTCCATTGTGATCTGGGGGCCGCAGGCCTCAGGGTTCATTCTTGCAGCGTCTACAGCAGCGGGGATCCACAGAAGGGTCCACAGCGGCCCAGCGTGGTACCGGGAGGTGGAGGGCTGCGGAGAGCCAGTGCTGTTAGATGCATTATGAACACCCGCCCTGAGGAGCCACTGCCTTTTCCTTGTTGAAAGAAGACAATCAATGGCATCGTTTTCCATTTGGGTTTCAGGGGCGCAGTCTGCCGCTGCTTGGGGCTGGGGAAGTTCATTGGGTGGTTGGCCAAACAGTGACTGGCTTGAGCCAGCCACATGGCCATCCCTGTGCTCTAGGACTACCTAAGTGAGCCAGGAGCTCCCAGGGCCAGGAGTGCAGGTGTGCTGAGGGCAGAGGAACTTCTGCCCCCTGCACGGGAGGACAGGGAAACACGGGGTTCCCCTCCTTGGCATGGAAGGGAGAGAGATTCTTTGATCGGGGCGGGGTGTCTAGAAACCAGTCCACCCCCAAACACCCTAAGACTGAGCCACACCTCTTGTCCAGCGCCAGCCTCGTAGCATGGGGTGGGGCGGGGTGGGGGGTGCTCTCTTGGTACTGTCCGGACTGCCACGTGTTATTCCCCTGTCTCCTCCCCAGATGACCTTCTTATCCCACCCTTGCCACGTCTCTATCCAGCTCCCTTTCCTGAGTAGCTGAAGGTCATTACTCAACATCTCGCGGTGGTTACGAGGCTCCAGATCCAAACCAGGGTGGAAATGCTGGATTGGGCTTTTATTGGGAAGGTTACTCGCATGTCTCCCAAGCCTCAGGTGCTGCTAAAGCAGGTGACACTTGCCTTTACCTCCTAAGATTGCTGTGGGAATTAAACAGGGTTATGCATGTGGAGAGCCTCATGCACTATGAATATTTCAAGCTCCTCTTTTCCAAAGAATGGGACTCCTGGTATCATTCATTACCACTCCCTCTCCCCCCCACACCCACTCTTACTGTTGGAAGACAAAACCAGTCTCTCACTCCCCCTGCATCTCACACAAAACCAGCCACCTAGGCAGCACTCACACAGTGGACTTGGACTCAAAGAAGGAGGTGACAATGGTCTTTATGTCAGCAGATCACCCGGCAGTTACATCAGTGTGTTGCTCTGACTTTCTCTCCTGCAGCTTCTGCAGGCAATGGGGCAACAGAAATACGCATGAGCAGATGAAGGGAGTGTGTCTGCATACGTGCGTGCTGGGCTGGAAGTCCCAGCACAGGCAGGCCTGCAGGCAGGGTATTTTTTTCTTCTCCAAGCGTGATGACTGGCTCGTGAATAGAAGGCATCGTTTGGGAGCAGCATGTCCACATGGGCGCACACACACACGTGCACATGCTGAAGTGTGCATTTTTACACAGACGCATGAACAGGTTTCTACACGTCACATAATTAAGTGATGGCCAAGCCCGCGTTTGTAGGGGCTCTGGGGTCTCTGCGTGGGCACAAAATCCAACCAGGTAAAAGCTTTGCTGAGGTCTCATGGAAGGCCTCTAGAAATAAAGCACAGTGAGAAGGAGAAGTTCAAGATTATCCTGACGGAACCGCTGCTTCCCTCCTTAAGTATTTTCCTGGGCACATGAATCTCTCCTCTGCTGCGGCGTTTTGGAAAGGACCAACAGACAGACAGGGCCGGTCGGCGAGGAAAGTGAGGGCATCCTCTTTTAAAAAGCAGCCTAAAGCAGAATTGCATGGCTACAGCCCTTCTGGTGCCTCCTTTTCTTACCAAGGCGTTGTTAGTCAGTCAGTTTAGGGACAGTCCCCCACAGTTCCCCTAACTTTTCTGTGGCTTGGGAGCATTTTCATTTTTTCTTGTTGGATGTGGGAACGAGAGGGTATATCTTTGTCTTTTCTATAAACCCAATTCACCATGACTAAGAAAAGGGGCACCAAAAGGCTCAGTGAGACAGATAAAATGCCCCATCAAATAGCTCCAGTAAAACGGTATGTTGATGGCTCTTAAGAAGGTGGATCAGAAGCATGTGGACTCAATTTCCCTTGGAAAATCTATTGGGAAAAAGAAAACCTAGCACGGGGACTCAAGTGTTTCAGGTATTTGATTCCATTTCCATTTATTCTGAAGGAACTGAAAATGAACAGTGCCCATTGGAGCGGATCCCAGCTGGGGGCTCAGATTAGACTTCCATTCCCAAGGGGCCCAGAAAAATAAACTGGGGAAACACAGAAGGGTGCTAGCCTAGCCACTGTTCATCTTAAAACCAAAAATCTCTCTGCCTTGTCATCTCCAAATGCAAGAACCTCATCTTGGGGGTGGGGAGAGGGGAGAAGGGGTGTGGAAAGGACTCAGCTTCCCCAGCGTGTCACCTCTTGTTCGAGGCCTTCCATCTTCGGATGTCATCGGCTCCGAAATGATCACCAAGCTTTACTATCTCTCTTACAACTGTCAACCATTCCTTTGTTTGGTGTCAATTGGATAGGAGAGAACTTTCAATAATTCAATAGTTCTGTATTAAAGGGCAGCCCCACCGCACATAACTTATGTCCACAGATATCAATTGTTTTTATGGAACAGCCAAGTGAGGATCACTTGGCTAACTCGCCAGCCATCCATCAGCGCTCAGAGTCAGCTGAGAAAATGTGGAGTTATGATTTAATTACCAAAAGGTTGGGTTCAAATACAAGGGAATGAGACTTGTTTATAGAATGACGGCTTGTTTTTCTCGGTTACTAATCATGAGCTTAATTTTTAATGGAAGCGCATCGCTGGCATAATTAACACCCAATTTACATGTGCATCCATAGACCCAATTAATTAAATTTTATTGATGTCTAGTCGCTCTTTAAAATGCTTTCCAAATGCCTCCAAATTGATTTTAAACTGATGATAGTGGGAAGTCAGTTTCCACTTTGGTTGTGTTTATGAAATACGAACCTCTTCGGTCATTAAAATATGCTTTATCTACTGGAGACATCCTGTCATTTGCTGAGGATATTTGGCATGGGGGACACTGTATGCTTTGAGGGCAAGTTTCAACCGTCTTAGAAACACAGCCTACAGTCCTTGGGGATGACAGCTAGGTGGCCCAAGGACCAGAAAACATAGAGAGCAAGAGCACCCTCCGAAACCAGAGCAGAGATAGGTAAAGTCAACAGAAAGAGATAAAAACCAAACCAAACCCAAAGTTCCCAGAACACCAGACTGAGACTACAATTTAACAAATCTAAGGCAAAAGCATGTCACTCCTCTAAAGTTGATCAGCAGTGACCGCTTGAAAAACAGGGTCCACCAGGCCATGAATGCGCAAGGGCATGAGCTGGGATCATGTCAGGGACCTTCCCTGTTATGATCTCTGCTGACACCCAGTATAGGGGAGCAACACCCCATATTACATTGTGACTGCTGCTCCGAAGAACATGGGGGTGCAGGTATCTCTTTGAGATTTTTATTTCAATTTTCTTGGCTATATACCCAGGAGTGAGATTGTTGGATCATATGGTTGTTCTATTTGTGATTTTGGGGGACCCTCCTTACCGTTTCCCATAGTGGATGCATGAAATTTATATTCCTTCACCAGGCTACGAGGCTTCCCTTTTCTCCACATCCTCACTAACGTTTGTTATCTTTTTTATTAGAGCCAGCTTAACAGGTGTAAGATGATATTTCCTTGTGTATTTGATTTGTCTTGACCTGATGGTTTCATATATCTGTTGGGCATTTGGCATTTATACATCTTTTTTTTTTTTTGAGAAATGTCTATGTAGTTTTTTTGCCCCTGTTTAAATTGGTTTACGTGGGGGGGGTGTGTGTGTGTTTCCTCTATTTAGTTGTAGGAGTTACTCGTGTATTTTGCATATTAACCCCTATCAGACACATGGTTCGCAAATATTTTCTCTCACTCCGCACGTGGTCTTTTCCATTTTGTCAACTGTTTCCTTTGCTGTGCAGAAGCTTTTTAGTTTGATGTAATTCCACTCATCTATTTTCGCTTCTGTCCCTTGTATTGACAGTGTCATATCCAAGAAATCATTGCCGAGGCCAACATCAGGGAGCTTTCCTCCTACATTTTCTTCTAGGCGTTTTATAGCTTCAGATCTTCCATTTAAGTCTTTCACTCATTTTCAGCTGACTGTGTATGGTGTGAAATAAGGGTCATAGTCTTTTCTTTGGCCTACGGACATCTAGTTTTCCCAATGCCATTTACTGAAGAGACTATGCTTTCTCCATTGTATGTCCTTGCGACTCTCGTTAAAGATCAGTTGACCTATACATGCAGGTTTAGTCCCAGGCCCTCTAGTCTTTTCCATTGGTCTGTAATATCTGTTTTTATGCCAGTACCATGCTGTTTTGATTATTGTAGCTTTGTGATCCATTTTCAGACCAGAAAGTGATGCTTTTAGCTTTGTTTTTCTTGCTAAAAACTGCTTTGACTATTCAGTCTCTTTTGTGATTCCATATGAATTTAAAATTGTCTTTACAGTTTCTGTAAAAAAATATGTCATTGAGATTTTGATAGGTATTGCATTGATTTGTAGGTCACTTTGAATAGCATGAATATTTTAGCAATGTTAATTATTTATTCATGAACTTAGGATGTCTTTTCATTCATTTGTGTCTGCTTTAATTTCTTTCATTAGTGTTATGCTTTCAGTGTGCAAGTTTTCACCTCCTCGGTTAAGTATATAGTTTATTTCATTTTTGATGATATTAGAAACGGAATTGTTTCCTTTTCAGATAATTCCTTGTCCTGAGGCTTTTACATGAGAAAGTAAATTTCTGTCTTCTTTAACCAGCTGAATTTGGGGTCTTCGGTCATGTTGCTTTCTCCTCATTCTTTACCCTAAATCTATCTCTGATTTAAGACCCAGATCAAGTCCCATGTTCTCCAACTGCTTTGCCACATTGGGATTTTCTTTGTTGGACTGTTAGTATGGTTTGAGTCTCTGTCACCAAGCTCACCACTTTGTTTTCCGACAGTTTCCAGGAAGGTTAAAGCTATTTATTTCCTTCAATGTACTTTTTCTGTATTCTCTAGTCTGTCCAGCATAATTATGAGCATATGGTTGATGCCCAGGAAATAGCTGTCAACTAATATTTTGCTAAACTGAGAGTTTGCTTATGCATTATAAATAATCAATTTTCAAAATAAAAAAATATTCATAAAACACTGCCTTGACCTGTACTGTGAGTTTCCTTTAATGATTTAGGAGGCAGTAAAAAATGACCTTCGAGGTATTTTTCTGCATATTGTTGGATAAAACACTCTTGCCCTCTCATTTAAACTCATTATTTAAGATTTTCTGCTGTTTGGCTTCCCCCGGTAGGAATTTATTGTAGTGCCGGTGAGTCTGATAGAAAAATCAAGTTTCATCATTATTATTTTACAGGGTCCCTATTTTTCATGCGTTGCGTTTATGATCCTCAGACTGGTGATAGGAACCTACCACAGGATGCATGTGTGACATTCGGAGTGCCTGTTCACAAGACAAATGGGCCCGAGGTAAACAGAGATCCCACCCTTCTGAGTGTGGGCGGATCTCCACTCACGCTTACCACACATATGCTTTTTATCCAACCACACTTAACTTCAGAGCCTCAGGCTGGGAGCTGGAGGGAGAAATCTCAACCTTTCACTTGGGTTGTCCCTGATTCTCATCTAGAGGACATCAGCATTTAGATAATGTGCATTAGTAGAGTACCATTTCTCCCACGGAGGGAGTTTTCCTTGGAGTCAGGCATCAGCCCATAAGGCTGGGACAAATCCCTCATTACTTTTTAGGGTAAAAAATACATTTCATGGTAAAAACTCCTTAGGTTACTTTAATTCCTCTTAAATATGTCAAGAACTATAAGTACTGACAATTAAAAGCCAAAATGAGAGAAATAATCCCTGTATTATTTTATGCATATGCTAATTGAAAAACGTTAGCAGTTTTTGCTAGATCCTAAGTGAAATGATGTAATATGTTTGGGTAAGTATCCAATAACATATACCCAAACACATATACATTTCTCTGTACCTTCTGTTTGTGTGGTGTGGGTGGGTAGGGCAAAATTATATTCGACAGAAGAGGATTTGCATCCTGAATAAATAAACAGCACCCACGTATCAATGAGAAAAAGGCAACCCAATAGAACATTACATGGGTCAAAGCTCTGAACAGGTATTTCCAAATGAGCATATAAAATAACCCATCATCATACTGAACATCGGAGGAATGCAAATCAAAATCATAATAAGGTGTCAGAAGCCTGTCTGTGCCAGGTGTTGTTGGCATTGCTTAGGGAGGCCGGGCAGCCAAGTGTGATGCACCAGAAGTCAAAGCTGATTGATATGCAAAAGGCAGAGCTTCAGATGGATAGGAAAAGCTGGTTTCCTGAGATCAATGTTGACGGTATTGGTATTGCTGAGCCTCTAAACTAACACAAATCTATCACTTGCCCCTGGACCTCTGGTTATGGGAAAATAGATAGATAGATAGATAGATAGATAGATAGACAGACAGACAACCTTCTGCTTAACCTCCTACTGGGTCAGGTTTTCTATTAATTGCAGCTGAACACGTCCCCAACTTGTTTAGAGATGTTGACAATGGCACTGTGTCCTGGCAACTGTCTCTCAGGCTTTGGATTCCTTCCGCACAAAGCATCATTTCTTACAGTGCCTCGGACATCTGTAGCTCATCTCTGGCTCTTGGACTTAACCTTTGAACAGCAAATTAAATTGTAATGCATTTGCCCTCCTTACGCACGTACAATTATTTACAGATTTTCCAGACAACCCATAGGACCTCACAAACAAAATTGTGGGAAGTGTAGGGAAAAAAAATTGGGAACAGGGAAAAAGAAAAATAAGACGTAAATTCCTATCACCCCAAGACAATAGCTATAACTTTCAGTTTTATGTAAACGTCACGGCATTTCTTGAAGCACGAAAGTACATGTGTGAGGACGGACACCCACAGTCGGCCTCGCTCACTGCTGTCTGCTCAGTCTCCAGGGCTGTGAGATCAGCCTCGGGAGGTGGTTAGTGAGAGCCCAGACCTGCGGCCTGATTGCCAGGGTTCGGGTCTTGGTGGGGTGATCCCGGGCAAGATAGTTAACTTCTTCGTGCTTCGGTGTCTCCTCTGACATATGTGATGCAGTGTGATAACTGTACCTGCCTCATCAGGCAGTTGTGAGTAATGAATGAATTACTGCACGAAAGCTTTTATAACAGTGTTTGGCTTATTTATAAGTACGGTCTAGGAGTAAATACCAAGGCAGCCAATGTTTGCTGAGTGAAATATCCATTGCCATCTTTTTTTTTTAATACTCACCCCCTGAGGTTATGTTTGTTGACTTTAGAGGGAGGGGAAAGGACAAAGAGAGGGAAACATTAATGTAAGAGAAACATCGATTGGTTGCCTCCCGTACATGTCCTGATGGGGGATCGAACCTACAACCTTTTGGTCTGTGGAACTACTCCAACCAAAACTACTCTCCAACCAACTGAGCCACATTGGCCAGGGCCCATCACCGTCTTATTAATAGTAAAGCAGAAACAGGCGCACAGAGTGAGGAGAGAATCTGGTCTCAGAGTTTCAGTGGATGAGCAAGCTGGAACTCCTTCCTCCAGGAAAATCCTGGACTTACCCACCTATGTTCTGTACCTTGCTCCTACTGTGGCAGATGGGCTGGAGGGGGCGGGGAGACAGAGAGAGAGAGAGAGAGAGAGAGAGAGAGAGAGTGTGTGTGTGTGAGTGTGTGTGTGTGTGTGTGTGTGTGTGTGTGTGTGTAAAGAACGCCCTAAAACTGATGGCTGAGATGCCAGAGGAGGTCATTATTTTCTCAGACACATGATTTGAACTGGACAGTGGCCAAAACACAGTCCTAACCAGCTGGGTTCCCATGAGAGCCGAGTGCCCATGAGGAGGACAGCACTCCCCGGGTGCCCGTGCTGGGCGCTGGCCTTCCCCCGGGTGAACCCAACAGTGGGAGCACATGGTGGGCACAGGGGACAGATTGACCAGCTGACCACGGGAAATATCAAGATTTATCATCTCTTGGAGTAAAAATTGACCCCAATTTAACCTCTATTAATATTTATTCCTCAGGTCAATAAATCTAGAATTTGTCTTCGTGAAAGTCGATATCCGTTGAATTCTGCCTAGTCTTCTTAGGGGGCACAGAAGACAAGGGAACTGCAATTTGAATGTGTTAAAAATACAACAGTGAAGCCGCATGCAAAGTTCTCAGGGGAAAGAAAAAGCACTTCGGATTTTAAAACAAATGGATATTCAACCCCAGCCGTAACTGCCTTGATTCCCTGATTGAGATCTCTGGTGGGTGGAGGACAAGGAGGGGTGCCCATGTTCCAGGCTCTGGGGGACCCCTGGTCTGTCATGTGGCTCCTCAGAGCATGTCTTCTTATTTGGAAAATAAGAAAGCTCTATCTGTCTATATTGTTCATTATACATTCTACTCCAGAGTTTCAGTTCTTTTACACTAGGTAGCCATCCTTCCTTTGCATATGTTTTGCTTATCTTACTGGAAAGAAACAGAATTATATTACGGTAATATGTTTTAAGGAAAACAGAAAATTTGATATGAAGGGCTGACATGTGGGACTAGCATACGTGTCTCCCACCGTCTTCCCGGGGCTTTGTACTCTCAGGGCGCTTCGTCGGGAGGGGGGCTGACTGCTGGATGTGTTTGCGTCATCACATCACTAGCTTGCAGACCTCTTGCCCACCCACAAAACAGCCTGTACCTTTTTATCCCTTACCCCATTCTTACGATTTTTCTTTTTGTCTGGAGAGTAAATTCCAGTCCCCTTCGACCTACCCTTTCTTCAGAGCTTCTCGGTGCCCTGTGTTAACTGTGGTTGGCTGTCTGATCCCTGCTCAGCCTCTCACTGAGAAATGCCCGGGGAAGCAGGCAGGTAAGTGCGGAGGGTGGGCTTCCCCCACTCCTCTTTCTAAGTTAGCTGCCTCCCTCTCCCTTCACCCCGGCATCCTGCATCTGAGCATTCTTTATCTGCTTCACTGTACTTATAACAACTTCCTGCTGTTTTATTTATTTGTTTGCCTGTTTGTTGTGTGTTCATGGACATACAAGTCCCACGAGGCTGGGGACCTCATCTTTCTCTCACTTTTGGAGTCCCTGTGCTCAGCGCAAAATTCGTGCTCAGTAAATGTTTGTTGAACGAATAAGTGAATACACAGGTCAATACATGTAGAATACATTTAAAAAAAATAATAAATGTGGTAGATTGAATTAATAGCTCCAATATCTTCCCCTTTTCCGCTCTGCATGCTCTTCGTTGCCGTGTGACGTTGAAGTTGCCCCCACGAAGGGGAAGGTGTATCTTTTCCCACTGTGGGCTCTTGGTCTGACTTACTTATCTTTCTCCGTGGGACGGGACAGATGTGATGCCGTGCTACGTGGCAGCCCAGACATTAAGAGCCCTAATTGTTTTCATTTGCATTTTTAATTTTTTACCTCTATCAGCGCCATAAGAGGAACATGGCAGGCATGGCCCACAGATCTCGGGAGTGGGTGAGAGACTGGTGCTGCAGGGCCACCCATGGCCCAGCCGCTTGGGTCAGCAGACTCCCAGGCCTGAGAAATCATTTGTGATGGCTGCAGTTCAGGGCAGTTTATTACATGGTGATACCACTGTGACAATAAATGCCACAGACTGCGACAGCCATCCTGCTTATGTTGGCTTGGGTTACCTATATCTAGGTGACTGGCTGGGTCACTGGCGATCAAGCAGAGGGTCCTAGAATTGCAAGTTTTGGATCGTGGTTTTTCAGGTTCACATCACGGGAGGAATGGAATTAGGAGGTGCCAGGGCTTCATCTCTCTGCACATACCTACCTGCTGACGGAGGACAGACATGCTAGCTGGATCCGGAAACCGAGATGCGGGGCAGGGGTCTGCAGTGCGTGGGGCAGAAAACAGAGTCTTTCCCCTCAAGTGACTGACGGGAAATAAATTGTGCGTTGGCGTCTGCCTTTGTCACTGCATTTCCTGCCATTTATGAGATGGAGCAAAGTTAACCGGACAGACAGTTATTCATCTTTTGCAATGCAGTGGTGAAGGATGGTGTGAATTTCTTCCCCTAGGCCCTCAAGAACATCATTTCCCAAATGTGGTTTTTTTTTTAATCACCTAAAATGTTTATCTGCCCTGAGGCTGAGGACCAAAGACGGGGCACTGCAGAGCATCGTGCAGGAAACCATGATAAACTCATTAGTAATTGGACAGGCAGGAGAGTAGATCACAGGAAAATACTCAATTTTTAAAACTCAACCTTGTAAGTTATATGCACTGATATTTCTTCTTGTCCTACACCCAACATTGCTGTGCCAACCACGAGTAACATCAGCACGTCTGCATTTCATCTGCTCTCTGGACTCCCCTTTTTGTTTCGTTCTTAGTAAATTTTTAAAAGTATTCCTGGCTCCCACTGAAATCGGTGACATTTAAAAATATTAGGACATTTTAAGTTGACTGATGTTGCTATGACGATGGTAATGTTTCTGATATGTTTTTTTCTTATTTCTTCTGAGTTCAAGAGGCAGGACTTTAGGAATGAAGTCACTCAACAATTAGGAGGTCAGAGCAAAATCCAGACTGGAGGTTCCAGGTGAAGCTTCTCTCAGAGGGTGATGTCTCTGCGGATGAAGAGGTTGGAGAGACCTTGAAAAACTGGGTAAAAGGAAGGCTCCTTTGGTGACAGTATAATAGAAATAGTTTCCAAAATTTAACACACAGTGTGTGTACAGGAGAGTGTTTTTTCTGACAGTTATACCTGAAGTCCAGAGCTTGGTTTTCATTCCCTTGTGTTAGGTCACATGACCATCCCTGAACCAATCAGAACCAGTCAAGAGGATGGACTACTCTGATTGGCTAATCTGAAGCCTCAGGCTCTTTCCTAGAGGCAGGGAGAGGTCGGCCCTGTGTGAATTATAGGGGAGGGGGAGCAGGCAGGCAAAAATTCCTGCTAGTAATGTTTTTTTTTTTTTTTTCCTTTTCTCTGGGTCTACAGAAAAATTATGGAACTCTGGGTAATTCAGGCCCTCTGTGACATGTAGTTATTGGCTCTAACTCCTGTTTCTTTGAAAGAGATTACTGTGTCTACAATTTTGCTTTGTTCTCATGCTGGGCAGAGCATCTCTGCCCTTTGGCCTTGCACTCGACCATGGGATTTGCTCTCCACTAACCGGACAGTGACAGATGAGATGCATGTAGAGGTTGGAAATGTGCCGGTGTGCCTGGGTTTTCTCTGCCACCCTCAGGACAGGCTGGGGTGGCCACTGGTTCCAGGACAGTAGTAAACACGGACAGCCCCCCGGACTTGCCACATGAAGCAAGCCTGGCTGGGTTTCGACAAGACGGCTGAACTCCAGTCCAACCAGAGATGCATCAGTGAGAAGTGAGGGTCAGGGTAACCTGCTGCTGAGACTTTTGTGGCCGTTTGTTACTTAGCACTAGCTGACGAAGAAACCCCCTCTCTCAAACCTAGCTATGAGGAAGACAGGAATGAAAATCTCCTTGAGTCCTTTCACTCAACAGTCGCATTTACTAGAACGTCATTTATCGTCCTCATTGGTCACTCTGCACGCCATCCGCGAAGCAAGTAAAAATGGTTTCTTATTTGGTCGAGGGTTTCTCACCATAATCCCCCCACTGTTAAATTTTACTTCTATTTTTCTATCTTTCTATAAACTCTCCCCAAACTCTGAGAGTTTGTAATTTGGGTTCTGCAATGTTAAACATCAAACATGGTGCCATAAATAAGCCACTGCTTTTGAGGATGTCCAACAACAATCACAATATCATGATTATGACTACTCTTAGGCATTTACAAAATTGCCATTACATGGGGATTTATTGGGGGTTTCAGCTGCTCGGTGATGGAACAGAATTAACGCCTTCACAAGGACAAGCGAGTTAATACAAATCTTTCTATATCCTTAGAGACGCTTGGGCAATGCCAGCTTTGACAGCTGGTTTCTCCTGTATGGTAACTTCTGTTACGTGGAGAAGTTACATGTTGGGGGAGGGGTTGTTTCCATGTTTCTCTTTATTTTAAATGATTATTTTACAGGGCTTGAGGTTGCTAGGAAAGAACCAGTGATACAGGCTTGCCGCGTCGCCTGGGGTGCAGATGTTCAAAGACAGCAGCAAAAGCAGATGTGTGGTCCCCAAGGGGACGGGGTCTGGCCCCACAGTGCTGGCCTGAGTGCATTAGGGAAGGCAGCCCAGTGGTTAGAGAGTGGGCTTGGGAGTCCAGCCACATGAGTTTGAATCCCAGCTCCAAGCTGTGAGCTTGGGTTTTGAAAAATCTTTGTTTATACATTCATTTTATTTGAATGTATTCATTTCATACATTTGTTTTGCTCATTTATTGTCAAGTTCCGTGTCAGCAGAGCCGGAGACAGGGATTCAGATGCCCTTGGTGTATGGAGGGAGCGGGCTCATGCCCTACCTTTTAGCAGAGTGAGGGGCAGACTAGGGAAAAGGAGAACGCCGACCAGGGAGGTGGTCCCAGGGGAAGGCCTAACGCTGGCCTGATCAGTGGGACATTTTGGAGCATACGTCATGCCACAGAGGTGTCTCTGCTTTGAGGTAAGGTGACAGCCCCTTCTTTATAAGGTGATAGAATACGGAGAACATACAAGTTACCATTTGAACTATTTTAAAAGGCACAGTCCAGTAACATTAAGTACATTCACCACGCTGGGCAACCTTTCCTGCCAATTCCAGAGCTGACTGAATATGGCTTCAGTAGGAATAGATTCATGTCACTAAACTGACTAGCGTCAGCTTGGGTTTTGTTTGTTTTTTTTCTTTGAAATAAGTTTATCTTTCCTCTATTGCGGTCATTCTCATAAGTAACAGCCAGAAGCGGGGTTGACTCAGCCGCCCTTTAAATGTCAAATACCTTCCATGTGCCATCCAGGGACACTTATCCCCCGCCAAAGAGCAAGCTGACACAGCTGGAGAAACTACATCAGCTCGGTGTTGACCACCAGTGTCGTGAGGTTGGGACTTGGGCCACACCTGGACAGTTTCATCAAAGGGCAACCTACTTTTGAAGGACAGGTTAGGCTCATCCGATCACTTCGTGCAAAGTTCCCTTGGAAGGGGGCACAACGTTTTCTTCCACAGCTCGTACCCCCCCAAACACACAATACCACCACCATCAACTATTGGTAGGTAGTTTATAAAGGTCCGAATTTCAATACCCTACATAACAAGCCATTAAACATCGAAAAAAATATTCCTCTCTAGTCTTTGGCTGTAGACAGATGTCATTTTTATGTGCTCATAAGAAGATGCCTGTATTTTGTTCATTTCTTTTCCCAGCATTTGGCCAGTATTCGCCCCATAAGGGTCTGCCCTGCGTTTTTCAGAAAGCTGTCAAGGATGGGGGCCTCCCAGTGGGACTGGGTCTGTACCCTCTGTGCTGGAATCACATCTGGGGACTCAGAGAAAGAGCTGCTTCCAACTTCTTCTGTTTTCTCCTCTAAGTAATGACTTCCTGGCTCTCGCTTCACTCAGGAATTAATGTGTTTGGGTAATTGTCGCAAGTGGGAGTGTGCCCAGGAGGCCAGGGCTGGGGTGTTGGCACTTGGAAGAGGCCTCTCTTGTTTAGCTGCTCTTTACTCACTCATGCATTCGTTCATCAAACATTCACGGAGTGTCTGTCACCTGCTGGACAGTGGCGGCAGTGCTGCCTGCAGCCCAGTGAGTAGGAAGGTGCAGGAGGTGAGCGATCGCCAGCACGGAGTATGAGCACCAGGTAAGCAGACAGGAATGGAGGACCCAACAGAGCAGAGACCAGGGTACGAGGAGAGGCCCGTAATGTAACCCACCTGGCAGTCAAGAACTAGAAAGGTGGACTTCCCAGATCAAAGAAGGAAGGGGGTGGTCGGGGGTGAGGAGCACATATTTTAGACATTAGTGACAGGGACAGTCCTGAAAGTGACAGCAGAGAACTGCCTTGGCATCTCTTGCATGTGGCTCCTATGAAGGCAGGAACCCTAAGCATGACGTGTCTAATCCACCCGAGTCTCTGAGAGGCATTGTGGACTTGAGCCACGATGCTCGGGTTCGAGTTCCACGTGGGAGCTGAGCGCCTGCACTTCCCAAGGCCATGGCTTCCAGCTCCATAAAACGGTGATGACAGATGAATGCTGAGCTCAGAGGGGTGTAATGAGGCCTAAGTAAGGCAGTACTGGCAAAGTGCTTAGAACAGGGCCTGGCTCAAAGTAAGTGCATATATAACAGTTCGTAAGTAAAAGTAACACACGGGGAGGAACGCGTTTCCTGCCCGTGACTTCTTCCCAGTATCCGCACCACCATCATTCTCAGACATTTGGAAGCCCCAGCAACCCCATGGCCTTCTCTCTTCTAATTGTCTGCATACCACTTTGACCCCGGGTCCCACCCCGCACCACGGCGGTCCAGCCCCTGGCCAGCTTCTTCCGACGGGGCACCTGCTGGTTAGTGAGACCATCCGAAGCACTGTTTGCTGCTGGGCCAACTTGCACACATCTCAGAGCCTTATCATTTTGCCTGTTGCTGTCCTTGAGGACCGACCCCAAGTGACAACTCCCAGCTTCTCTCAAGCCTCCAGCCCTCTAAACTAGTTCCATAGCAGCGAGGTGCCTGTTGAACTACCCTCCATTCAGAAAGCCGTGTCTTACTCCAACCTGGCCACGTGTGGGTGTTCTGAGGCCCCTCGTGGCTCCATGAGGGGACTTAGGCCATCCCTGATGGAAGGTCACTGGGCACTGTTTAGGTGGACAGGAAGCGTTCCTTTGAAAGAGTGATCATGCTGCTGCAGCCCCTAGACCCTCAAGGATCCCACCCCTGGGGAGCACCGCAGGTGCAAGAGCCCAGCTCCATGGCAGGAGGCCCGACTCCAGGTGTGGTGCCCTTACGTTGGCGGAAAGATGGGCCAAGTACCTCTTGGCCACGGCCGCCTACTGAGGCCCCAGCGCTAGGATTGGGTGAGGACTAAGGAAGAGCATGCAGAATCTGCTTCCTTTTCTCTTCTCTTTCTTTTACAGAAAGACTCCTTGTTTTTGCCATGCTGTGCAGGAGCTAAGCAGATCACAGTGAAGAGAAACGGGCAGGCCCAGGAGGGGATGGGAGAGAATTTGTATCCTGAGCATGGAGCGCATCAAGAGGCCATTGCCCTGCCTTGACTGGAAGGTGCAATTCAGTTTCAGGGCAGCTGAAACAGGACATACCTTTTCCCTCAAATTCTAGCTGGGGGAGGCTCTGACAGGGACACAGAGAACTCTGGGGGGACGGGGCAGCAGCACTGGGTCCCATGTCCCCACTGAAAGGCTGAAAGTGTCGCATGGTAGTTCCATTCTTTAGGCTGCCGGCATATTCACAAAGGAGGACATGGTGAAGATGGCTGAAAAAAACTATCTATGGTAAATGTTGACTTTTGGCAAAATGGTGCATGTATATGTACGTATCCCCCAGTGATCGCGCTTATGACTTCATTTGTGGACAACGCCGGAAGTTTGTACTTGGGGAACAGGATGGACATGAGGCTCCTGCCAGATGGTTCTGTCTAAACCCCTTCCCCACAACATCAGCGTCCGCCTCCATGAAAGGCATCACCCCTCATTTGCCCACCCCCCCCAAGAAGTGTTACGCCTCGGCTCCAACTTGCCCTCTTCTCACTGTCTTCATTTGAAAGCCAGGGACCTCCAGGGGAGACTTCAGCCAAAAGCAAAGTATTCTCAGCGGCTTTGGGATAAGCCCAAAAATCAAAGCCCCTCAGCCCTGTCCTCTCGGGGCCCCTCACCACACACATCCAAACTGCCCCCCTGAAACCCACCTCCAGCCCTCTGTCTCACCGTCCCCTCCCTGCCCCTTCCACAGAGACTTATTGCATAAAAACATCAGCTATTAAGTGAATGTTATTTAAGGGGCTGTGGGTTTTAGTTCCTGGATGTCACTGAAGCCGGACGGGAGAAGGCCTGCCGGGAAGGCCAACTGTGTCAAGCGTGCCCCACCGAGGAACTAAATAAATACCAGCCTGGCCTCCCAGGGCTCTCTACTTATCACTGCAGCCACGATAAGGATCTGATTTAGAGCGAACCCTACTGAGGGTCCAGCCCAGGCACAAGCTGTAATGTGATCTGCAGGGGAGGGCCGATAACCCCACAATGCGAAGAAGTCCTGTCAGATAAATAAAACAAACTGTTTGTCCATTAAACAGTCTGTCAGGAAGGGGACAGCAAAGCCAAACAGAGCTAAATCCCGTCCTTTGATGGCGGCACAAAGCCAGGAACACCTGAACTGAGGTGGGGATAGGTGGGGGCTGGGGCGAGGGGACAGGGGGCCGATTTAGGGAGGTCACTGGGCTCTTTGATCTCGGGCAAATCCCCTACCCTCCCTGGGTTTTGGTCTCTCCGTCTGTGAAATGGGACGCAGCCGCCTGGCTCTGCCCGCCTCCCTCGGCTGTCAAGATGCTCCCTCGGAAGAGCCCCATAGGAGGAATTCTGGAAAAGAAGAAAATGATTTCGTGCAGCTCAGAGATGCAAATGCCTGCAAGGCCAAGCTGGTTTCGAGAGGGCTGGGGACCAGGGAGCCAAGGGCTCGTCTCAGGCCCCATGAGTGACCCTGTCCCCACATGGGCACGGAAATACAGCCCACGGCCCCAAGGCTTTGAGTTTCTTCAAAAGAAGCTCAAAATGTGGATCTCAATGTGAAATCTCATGATTTCTAAGTGTTGGCAGCTAATGTAAGAATTTTTCAAAAAGTGTTATTGAATTTAGTGGGGTGACATCAGTTAATAAAATTACGTAGGTTTCAGGGGTACGATTCAATGACACATTATCTGTATGTTGTACTGTGTGGTCACCACCCCAAGTCGGGTCTCCTTCCGTCACCGTTTACCCCCCTTTACCCTCTTCTGCCCCCTCCTTTGCCTCTGGTCGTCACCACACTGGTGTCTGCGTCTACGAAGTTTGTTTTTTCCTAATCGCTTTGCCTTTTTCACCCTTTGACAGCGGGCAGTCTGTTCTCTGTTCCTAGTTTGTTTGTTAGCTTATTTTGGTCATTAGATTCCACATATAAGTAAGGGTTTTTCAGACTTCCGTGTGTTTAGTTTGTATTTAGTTGGAAAACAGTGGGTTAGATGCAGCGTGTGGTCTGGGCACCCTGGGCTGGAGCAGAGCCAGGTGGGGCATCGCTGTGACAGCCAGCACTGCTCCGGAGACTGACGTCGGACAGAGCCCTGGGGCACAAGGAGGAGACACGGCAGCGCCCTGTCCCACATCCACAGTCAGGCTGTGCTTCACATCAGTGCTTCCAGCTTTCCGGGTACTTGTGCTGTGTCTGCACTGCCTCTCATCCATCACCTCACAGAGGCTTCTGACGCCAAAGCTCCTCTTCAGTCGAGGGTGTTGTAACTGTGCTCGGAACTTGTCGTCCCCAGATGAAGGACACTGGTCCCTGGCCCTGCCGGTATTTCTCTGTGGCAGCATTTTGCACAGCACTACACAGCACTAGCGCCTGTCCCCTCCCCTCCGTGAGGTCTGGGACAACCAAAAAGTGCCCCTGCACTTTTGAAACAACATGAAAAACAACCTCATGTTTGTGGGATCCAGAGAGCTTATTTCTGTGTTCTTAGAGACAACCAAGCAGCATGATCTGGCCCTGCAGGTGGCCAATGGGACCTGCTGGGGCCCCTGGGACAGGCCCCTGGGACCTGCAGGTGGCCAATGGGACCTGCTGGGGCCCCTGGGGCAGCCCACAGAGTCCTTGCTTCGTGAGGTCTCAGCTTCTTGGAAGAGCAGGGTCAAGCTAGTCAATAGAAACAGAGGGTGCTTGGGAGGCTCATCTGTGGCTTTGGTCCCCAACCCTTGAGTTAGGCACCCATGTCACTCCTTGAACAGTCAGGCTCCTGATCTCATCCTGGACATCCTGAGGGGCTGGCCTGGGGACACTTATCTCTATTGAGAGCTTTGCTGGTGAATGTGGACTATGTTGTGAGCCATGACTTTAATAAGAGCATGGACGCTTCCTCTCTCCTTACTCAAAACTGCTGATTAGGATTTGGAAATGAGCGCCAACTCTCACCTAGCGCCTGTGGGCCTGGAGGCTGTCCGGGAGCTCTTGTGCCTTTGCTGAGTGTTGGGCACAGTAGATCTGCCTATTGCCACATTCCAGGTGGCAAAGCTGAGACCCAGACGTGGAAAATGACCATTAGGGTCCTGCACCACCCAGTTCTCAAATGACATTGAAATGTTTTGTCTTTTTCCTAACGGTGGTACCATCATATTTTTTTTCTGCAGGATTTGTAGCCAACTTTGCCGCCTTTGAGCTGTTTGTTCGTGGGCTAAAAAGAATTTTGTAAGGCAGTGGCAGTGGGCTACTTCTTTGCACTGAATTATATTTTTCCCTCTTACTTCAGTCCATCCTGGATCCATCCTAATCACAAGGCACAGAACGTGCTGATTGGGTGGTCCTGGGCCCTAGGTGCATCTTGGATCCAGGAAGGTGGGTTACTGTAGCTAATCTGCATGGACAGGCAGCAGAGATAGGGTGACTCCCCAAAGCAAACACACACACACACACACACACATACACACACACCCCAGGACTGTTAAAGAAAGAAGGGGAATTGATCCTAGTCAAGAATGAACAACAGATGTTTTCGACAAAGGGAGACAAGATGGATGGAGGGGAAGAAACCAAGTCCATTTTCTTCTTTTCTGTCCCACATTAGCATTCATTAAATAAAAGCAGGAAGTCAAAACAGTGGAACAAACACCAGTTGAGAAGAAAATCAAAGAAAGGGCCTTTCTCTCACAGGGCAAATTTCTGACTTGATACTGTTTTCAAGAAAGCTCCCCCCCCCCCTTTTGAGAACCTACAGTAACTCAGTTTGGCTAATAAAGTGTTTGTCTAGTACATTATGGAAGTCTTTGGGGAGACTATTGAATCAATTAGAATGATTTGTAATTAGCACACCAACCTAATGACAGGGTGTCTCAAAATTGCCTGAAAATAGTTTGCTGTCTTAAGGGACCTGTGTGCTCCTCCCATGAACTTACTTACTCTAGTAATATGCTCACTGGCCTTTCCAAATTCTTCAAGAAAATACAATTTGCTAAGATTTTGTATGAAATATCACAAATTCTAAATTAAACTGTTTTGAAGAATTAGAAAGTCACTGGATTAGTGAGAAAAGACACCCCCAGCCCCCCAAAATTATTCACAAAAGCCCATGGAACAGACTGTCACATAAAACATTTTTGAATATTCTGATTGATATTAGGAAGTTGTGCCAGACCCTGAAGCAATTCAAACAGACTAGAAGCTAATAACAGTAAAACTGTTAATACAAGGTGTCTGCCTATTACTCCTAGGGACAGTCACAAATACAAAATAGTGTTAAAAAAAGTCCCATGCTTTTATCAGAAGACAAGCTTGGGAATCCGCTGACCTGTTCCAGAAGTTCCCTAGACTTGCTCACGTGCCCATTCATGCATCACAATTTTCATTTGTACGTTGCTGGAGCCCAGTTTGAGAGCATATCAGCCCAACAAACATGGAATTTTGGTCTCAAAACATAGGTTGTGAAGTCAGGCTCCTTCCTTACTCCAGCTGTGGGATCTCAGGCAAGTTCTTTAAGCTTTCTCGGCTTCAACTTCGGCAGAAAAGATGGATAGGACGGTAAGAACACCTTTGGTAGGTAGGGTTGAACAAAATGCATGTACCTTGTATGTAGTAACCCTATATTGGTTGCAGAAAGACCCTGAGTTAGCAGGGAGTTGTTCCTGGGGGATTAACCCAGGATCTTATCTTACTCTAGTGAATAATCTGGAAGGAACAGGAGAGTCTCCATTGTGGGCCAGAGCGAAGGTTGGAATAATATGGAATGTTCGGTAGTACAGTCCTCAGTCAAGTCACGTTTCCAGTAACCTGTAAGAGTTAGCAATTCACGTCCACTTACCAATCCCCTCACTCACCCCACAGATACTGATGCCCACGGTTATTCATCGGGCCCTTCCTGTGCGTGGGGTGGTGGGCTCAGCCTTGGGGACACGGCGGCGATCAAACCCAATAACATCGCCATAAACTTTCAGCAAGTTAACACCTTTGGTTAATTTCAACTTGTCAGCACTTCCCCTGAGCAGTAAAACCCGTGATGTTTTGTTGTGCCCATCTAGCCAAGAACAGCAGAGAATCAAACAGCTTCCCACGCCTCGACTGTTGTTCGGCGGCTAAGGCGTGCGGTGCGCTTAGCCCCGGGCTTCGCTCATGACGCAAGCAACAGCGCAAAGCGTAGTTTCAGCTGCTACTGAGATGGTCATTTTGTGATTTAAAAATTGTTGTACTGTACTGCGGGATGGCTGAGAAAAATTACACAGAGCTGGGTGCAGAGCTGGCTCTGTTTTATAGCAGCGGATGACCTTGGGCAAATTACCTAACCTCTTAAGGTTCCTTTTCCTCACCCGTTAGACGGGTGACTGTCAGGGCCCGTCTCCTAGAGTAAGAGGGATATCGCCCAGGAAGTGGCTCAGCAGCACCTGGAATGCAGCACGTGCTCATCAGTCACCCTGATCGCCAGAATAACTAACACTCGTGTTGCCATTCATTTTAAGTGAACACAGTGTTTTCACTTAGACATTCTTCTTTAACGCTCAGAGTAGACATGGGACGAGGGTCATGGACATTAATGTCATCATCACCACTGGACGTACCTACGATGTGAAGAGGGGTTCAGTGACTTGCCCAGAAGTGGCAGACTCGGTCCTTTGTCCTAAAAAGCGCCCTTGGGTTTAGGAGTGATATGCGAAGTAATCCTTTAGACCGGAGAGGACACCTCTTCTTAGACAGCTGTCCTGGGGCTTCAGCAGTGACCAGGCTCGGTCTGAGCTGCTCCTTCCGGGTGCACACTTTGGTGGGGAGCAAGACTTAAAGAATCGGGGGCTTGGCAAATGAGGACCGCATGCCTCCCTCCCTGGGCCGAGCCTCTGCTCTGCCAGCCACGTGCTGTCCCGAGGCAAGCCCTCTCCCTCTGCTTCTGCCTCCAACCCAGCAAAGAGATAGATCACAGCAAAGAGACGTCACAGGCTGACAGACACTCAAAAGATTCCTCCAGTCTCGCTTCTGGTATGTGGTCACTGTGGGGGCTTTGGGTAGAGGAGTGGGGTGTAAAGGGACTAAATGGTAATGGGAAAAATACAATACAAATTAAAAAAAATAAAACCTGTCAAAAAGATGCTGCTTTTGGAGAATATTCCCTGAAACAGCTGGTGAGATTATATCCCCTCTTCCATCCCTCTGGCCAAACTTCCGGGGGAAATGAGTCCGTCAGTAGATCTGACTTTTCAAAAGGATTTAGTGATCTGGATTTTTATGTGAAATAGCTACATTAAAAAAAAAAAAAACAACACAAAAAAACCTCAATGAAAATGAAAACAAAACCAGATGATGGCCTGGATGAGGACTGGGGACTGCTACCGGCCATTTCAGAGATAACAGGGGTCCTGACCCATTTCATGGGTGAAGGAAGAGTGCCACGGGCAAGTGGCCTTCGGAAGAACAGCTCTCAGAAGGAGGAGAGGGGTGTTTGCTAGGAGAAAGCCATGAGGCAGCTCCCCAGGCCTGGGGTGGGTGCAGACTCTGGCCTGGGGTAGGCAGGGCCGGCCCCCGTGAAGACTAGGGGGGAGAGTGGCGTGCTCGCAGACATGGCGCAGTGATGGGCAAGAAGGGAACTGGTGGCCTTGGAAGAAGCTGCTGCTACGATTCAAGCACATCTTCCCCATCTCATCCCCGCGGTGCCAACACCACGCCAGGCAATGTTGGCTTTCTCTCATCATGTACAGATGACAGATGACCATCTTCCACGTCACCTTCTCTGGGGCCTGGAAGGAAGACCTCCAGCTGCTTCCAAGGACGCTGAGACTTCTCACCGACTCTGGCCCCTTTTCGGTTCAAATTGACTCTTCTCTCTAATTCTTCTCCTCTTGGATTTTCTCTTTACACCTAAATGCCCATTTTTAACTGAATAAGAATTAGGAATACGCTGCATGAAAAAACAGCTTATCCATAAATCAAACCTTCTGGCAAACATCAGGGTCTAGGTATACAGTGTCGCTTTCTTTTATATCTAAGGAAACATGTTTTTTTCCTCTCTTTGCTGATGACTTTTTTTTTGGGGGGGGGAGAAATGTAGCCCTCGGGTTGTTGTTCTGCACTCTTTGAAGTCACTGCGAATTGAATAAACTTGATGCTTGATGGCAAACTGCCATGAGGATTTAAGCAACTTGTGAGAAGGGATGTTATTATTATTTTTTCTGTTGTTTTTGAATTCCCCAAGAACATCCAGTGGAATGGTGGGGCAGGTATTGGTTCACGGTGACTGTCCCTCAGTGCAGGCTGTCCCACCCTCAAGCCCAACGTGAAATTCTTGGGAGCTCACACAATCCCCCCTCACTCCCCCCCTCCCCGCCCCCAATCAAAACTTCAAGGTCATCATAATGACTGGATGGCTTTAAAAGTAAGAGAACTGGGACAAAGAAGAGAAATGTGGAAGGAACTGTCCCCAGCTGATTTCAGCAAAGCAATGCTTTTGTTAGAATGCGCCATGCGCCTCAGCCAGAGCGGTTATTCAGAGGGCATTAGATTTGATGAAGTTGTGAAGTTATTTTTTTCTCTTCTAAATGCCCTTAATTTTCTTCCCCTTCTTCTTTCCTCTTATTTCCTACTTTGGAAAAATGAACATACACCTACCTTAAATGAGACTAAACGCCCAGACTCCCGTGCCCTTGGTATGTGGCGAATCTTGTCACTTCATGTGGCGCTGGGTGAAGCCTGTCTGCTTGGGGCAGGATGCACTTTTCTGGTGGCCCAGTGTTTGCATCTGGTCCCTTTGCCACGCACTGACTTTTCCTTTTTCTATTTTTCTTAAGATGGCAAATAAATCATTTCTTTCAGGTTGGGTAAAAAATGGGCTCTGCTCTTTGGAAGCAGAAGTCTTCCAGATAATTCTATGTTTGCACTATAAACTATATCGGTCAATTGCACATTCAGGTTTAGATTTGGGCCAGATTTATGCCCCTGAGAAAATCCTATTTTTGCATGATTTAGACAAAAAATGTGTCTGAACAGTGTTACCCAGCCTAATTTATATGAAACTGGGATTCTGCCACCTGGGGTTTCGGGTCTGCTCTGTGAGACGTGTCTGGTATGTGACTCAAAGACCAAGTGAGGAGGTGGCGGCGGTGGAGGGGGACCAGAGCCCACTTGAAAGGGAGACAGCCACCCCGCCAACTGAATGGGGCGTGCACAGCCCGCTGGGGAGTGAGGCCTCCTCTTTGTGCTTTCATTGATGGCTCTTGTGTGCGACCAGAAAGGCGCCCCCTCCACAAGGCATGCCCGGTTGCTATGATCTGTTCCTGGGGGCTTGTGTGCATCCCAAATAGCATCCCCCTCCTCCCAGACAGGCTTGGGTTGCTCAATTAACAAAGCCTCCAGCACTCTGATCCCATGTCCTTCTGAGTCCCACCTGCATCCTGGAGGGTGTGAGAAAGACGGCAAGACCTAGGGACCATCCCTGCCACCACCCTTGGGGAATCTCTACGGGACAACTCATTCCTCACCGAATGGACGTGGCTTGTCCCTTCCTTAACAAGAGACGTGCAAAGTGCTTTGGTTTTGCCTTGGTTTTCACGGTCAAAGTCCTCTTCTAGGACTCCTGGTCATCTTTGATCACTGCTCTCTGGGACCTGAGTCGGCAATCTCTTTATGGCCTGGAGGCTGACCCCACCCAACCTGCACATTTCCCAGACATGGGGACCCCCTGCCAAAGTTTGATGTATAAGTTTGTGAGCTTTTCTTCAGGCCAAACTCTGTTCTGGGGCCACATGGCTCAGGGGGTGGGTAAGCAAGATCCACATGATCCTCACTCCAAAGGGGCTGGTGGAAAAGGGAACCACAAACCCAATAATCACCAAACGGGCATCCGATGCAGTGGGAGGCCACGGGGGTGTGTGGAAGGGTTTCCTAAGGAGGGGCCATCAGATCTGGGAACTGAGGGATGAGCGGAAGCCTGAAACGTCATTCCTGGAAGGAGCCAGGCATCCCCTGACTCAGGAGGGCTACCTCATGACCAGAACTGGTCAGGGACTTGCCCAAGGGCACTCAGCACACTAGGAGCAGGGGCACAGCTGGGCCCTGCATGCACTTAAGGACATGCTTAACCACAAGGGCTCTGCAGTTCCAGGGCCTGAACCGGACACTCAAATCTTCCCACTTCACAGCTCAGCACTTGATTTTTCTGGGTCCTCCTTTTCTCCCCTGGAGAGGGAGGACTATGCCAGCTGCTTCCAGAGAAGGATGCCGTGTGACATAATTAGGAGAGGATGGAATTTGTTCGAACACAATAAATGTTCACTTCGATTACTATTGCATATTCTTATCGGTCTTTCAAAGCAACCGTATAGGATCGAAAGATAAAGTGCTCCCCCGCCCCACACAAACACTTTATTTCACACCAAAGTTGCCCAATCATGTATGCATAAGTTCATTCAAAATATTTATCGAGTCTTTTCTATGGTGCCGGCCCCTGAGGCAGGAGGGAAGAGGGCAGGGAGGGTGGAATTGGTGCCTGCATCCGGGGCAGGGCTACCTGTTTGAAGGGCACAGTCAGAGGTGACGGCTGGAAGTATCTCTGGAGACCCTGAGTTATTGTCTCAGTCACCCCCTCATTTCACAGGCTGAGAGTCTAAGGCCTGAATCAAGAGGTTGGCGGCACTGCAGTCCCATGTCACTTGCCCAGTGTGTCCTCCCCTATAAGGGCCAGCTGGAGTTCCTTTGGACGGAGCATCTGCTTCTGGTCAGTCTCCATGGAGCTGCCTTAGGATGGCTGAGACAGGCAGAGGGCTGCAGAAAGCTCCCGCCCCTGACCCTGGCCTGGGGCACTGTGCCACTCCAGTGAAAATGTCCCAGGATCTAACTCCATGTCCCATCCCAGTGGCAAGCTCCCCAGAACGCAGCGGCTGTCTGTACTGAATTATCACCGGTTGTGTTTGCATGGTATCTTTAGAACGCACGTCTTTATCTCTTAAAGGGGGCATGTGCAAAGAGGTAGAGCTGCTCTTGGTACTGGCTGGTGAACCCCCTCCTCCCCCAAACCACCTATGGATACCGATCTCTGCTCTCATCCGCTCTCAATGGCTGGCCCACTTAGCTGACGGTCTAGGGGAGCTTCCTGCCTTTCCTTGGGCCAATGTTACTAACTTCCTAACAGCATCGCAAGCAGTGGTCTATTCCTAATTTTTTTTTTTACAAGTGGATTTTCAGGGGTTGATGTGATGGGAAGCCATTGTGAGCCAAGGTGGTGGGGATACTGGGTAAGCCCCCAAGGGGATGAGGCCCAGGCCTGAGGCTCCTCTGAAGAACCCCCCTGGGGGAGGCCCCCCAGCCAGGCCCCTGGGACAGTGTCTGGGGACCCTATTCAGATCCTGACTTCAGAGCCTTGAGGCCTGGCGCTCTCTCCCAGCTTTGTTTATCCGCAGCTACCCTAAAGTCCTTCCTGTAATTAACCCAGCTTCGTGACACCGCTATTTACACCTCAGCCCCCCCACCCAAGTCCTCCCCCTTGCCATTATCCCCAGAGAAGGCGAGGCACCGAAGGAGATGGCTTATCTCAAATCAGTTTTCCACCAGCTTTTGTCTCCCAGAGATATTTGTCCCTGATACAGCATTTCAAACCAGGCCCTGCCCCCCTTTCTTCAACTTTTTTTTTTAATAACATTTTCTTCCTTTCTGCTTTTATATTTCTTCCTCTCCCTCCCGCAGCCTTTCATGCATTCAGGATGCAGGGGAGCGAGCATCAAAGCCCAGGCCCTGAGAGCCCTCCTCCCTGATGGTAAGCGTGCCCTTTCCATGTCTGATCACTGACTCATAACCACAGACCGGCCCGGCACAGGATGGGGGGAGGGAGGGCTGAATAAGCAGGGACCACGGTCTGCAGCCCCCGAGGAGACAAAAGTGGAGGGTTTGTCCAACAAGGCTTTTTTTTTTAATTCCCTTTGGGGATAATTGTTTAGGACAATCTGAGCTGACCCAGTCTAGGGAGAGGGGGAGGGGAAGCCAGCACCCCCAACCTCACCCCATGAACTGGCAACTCCAATCGAGGGAGAGTCATTTGGTCGGGCTCCGAATCCCCAGACCTGGCTGGTCTTAAACCCGCTCCCCAGGCACCACCACGCCTTTGGATCACACCGTTTAATTTTCATCCAATTGAACATGCGTGCATCGATCACCTGCTTTGTGCCGGACCTCGACTGGGCAGGTGACAGCCGCAGGTTTAACCCCTGTGGAAATTAATGGCCCCGTTCTTCAAGAAAGAATCTGCCGGCCCTGAGCTCCCCTTCTGTACCCCAGTTCCTCCCTCCCACTCTGTCTCCATTAGGCATGAACAGGCATCGCATCCGTGTCCTTTCTCGCTGGGAAGAGCCGAAGACCCTGAGGTGGGGCAGAGTGGCATGCCACTGGGTGGTCTGCAAGTTAGAAACAGTTTTTTGCCAGAGCTCTGCCTTTGGGCCTGCGAGCTCAGTGCTCCCCCCTGCCCTGCACCCCTGTTGGTTGGGAGAAATGGGGGTGGGGTGGGGGGCTGTCCCTCTCTAGGGCTCACACGTGCACCTCACACCCTCCTTCCAGCACTGGCCTGCTCCCTGGGTGGATGCCTGGTCTGGGGCATTCACAGAGCAGGTGGTGAGAGCCGTGGTCCATGTATGTGTTCATGGCTGTCTGAGTGAGGGAACAGGAAAGCATGCCTTCTGCAGCTAAGTGGGTTCTTTCAGACTTCGGTGTCGTGTTGTGAGGTGTGTGTGAGTGTGCATGTGTGCGTAAGG
This sequence comes from Macrotus californicus, assembly GCA_007922815.1. Taxonomy (NCBI): domain Eukaryota; kingdom Metazoa; phylum Chordata; class Mammalia; order Chiroptera; family Phyllostomidae; genus Macrotus; species Macrotus californicus. Next base: position 216,744 of record VMDR010000164.1, read on the forward strand.
AGAGCAAGGGCCTTGGGAGGGACACAGTCCGTGGCTTCTGGACACCTGGCCTCCATGGATGGGTCCTGTGAACTCTGTCACGTATAACATACACGCCTTTCGGGTTTGTATAAACCATTTCAATTTTGGCACATGTGCCCAGTTCCAGGGGTGTCCAATCCGCGGCCCACAGGCCGCATGCAGCCTGGGGTGGCTATGAATGAGGCCCAACACAAAATCCTAAATTTACTTAAAACCATTTTTTTTTGCTCATCTGTTTTCATTAGTGTTTGTGTATTTAACATGGGGCCAAAGACAACTCTCGTTCTTCCAGTGTGGCCCGGAGACACCCAAAGGTGCAGCACCCCTGGGACTTGAGGCCATTTGGAAAATTATATTGTACATGTTATGGTTTAGTTTCATTTTAGGACCTGGAGCGAGACTCTCTGGGTCAAAATCTCAGTTCTGCTGTGGTGCGGCCCTGGGCCTCAGCTTCCCCGTCTGTAAAATGGGCACAGAAGCAGCTCTGTCTGGTTGGGTTGCTGTGAGGAAGGGGAAGCATACGTCAGACCAGATAGGAACTCTGGGGAGGTGCTGAGGGCGGCCTCCAATGGTCTGAGTGCACCCTCCTGCCCCCAAAGGAGATGTTTCCTTCCCGGAGGTGGTTTGTGGCACAGAGAAACCTGGACACCTGTGATCTCACTCGGTTGTTTCTCCCTTATTCACAACCTCGAAGTAAGAAATCAAGGGCCCGGGGTGAGTCACTTTCCTAGAGCCGCAGGCTCCCACCCCGGTGGGCCCAGACTCTCCAGCTCCATCAGAAACATGGGGTCCTGGGCTTGGTGGGAGTCGTTCTGCTAGATACGTGCACCTCAAATGTACCCTGGGGACGAACTGATGATACAAAAATGTTTATTGATGACCTGAACATCTAACCGAGTTAATATCTTGTATTTTCATTTGTGATACTTCATTTGTGACAGCGCTACCTGCCCGCATCCCCGGAGTGGACAGAGGTCAGCTGGGCTCGAGGAGCTGGTTCTCTTCAGGAACATTCCATGGACCCGGGTAGATGGACGGAGAGAGGGGGGTCGATGAGAACACAGGACTACCTGTTCCTCGTGAGGGCAGCGAGAGCCGTTCTCCAAGGACATGCTTGCGGGTGAGACACCAGAAGACCAGGCCCTCTGGGGGCTGTGCGTGTTTTTTCAGACTTCAGTGTCGTGTTGTGTTGTGGTGTGTGTGTGTGTGTATGTGTGCACATGCTTGTGTTAGGGGAGCAAGGGCCTGGGGAGGGATACAATCTGTGGCTTCTGGACACCTGGGCTCTGTGATGGGCCCTGTGAACTGTGTCATGTATGACATCCGTGCCTTTCATGTTTGTATAAACAGACAGTGTTTAGCCAAATGGTAAAACCGTTTGGTACAATTGCCCGAAACGCTCCAAGTTCTTTTTCGCTTTGTTCACTTTTTCAGAGTTCCTGAAAGTTCTAACTTAGTCATGAACGGGTAGGAGTGAGCAGAGGAGGCCTCAGACGCGGGGCTCAGTATGATGTCTGTGGTTTGGAATTTGCCGAGGGAACCCTGTGAGCCTGGCTGGGCTTTTGCGATTATTAGGCCGAGGGTCAGTTGATACAAATTATTCATATTACCTATACTCACGAATAACTGGAAAAATCACTGCCTTCAAGGAGGCTGACTGAGTATCCGTTTTATGGATGGCGCGTCCCTCTGAGCTGATCCACCGTCCGCTCCAACGCCAGGGCGCGGTGCTGCCCGAGTCGGAAAGCTGTCTAGAAAATGTGTGTGCTTTCTTTCTCCCTCTTTCTTTTCCCTCCGAAAACAGTGATGAGAGAAATTATTTAGTCTCTAGCCACAACAGTGGTGTGATTCAGATGCCAGTATTTATAGAGGCAAATTAGCTGATGTCCCAGCATACTAATGTGGCCGACACCAGCCTGGCTGGGGGCCGGGTGTGAGATATTTCTCCAGGAGGCAGTTAAAGGACACCCAGGGAGGGACCCTCGTGATAGAGCAGTCCCTCGGTTACTGGCCTGAGGAGGGAGTGTGCTTGCTTCTTCCAGTCTTCCAATTTTTTTTTCCCTCTTTTATGTGCAAGGTGCAAAGAAATGCCATTTTCTATTGGTTACATCAGTAAGCTGCAGTCCTAGTTCCTGGTGTGTCTGGGAATCAGCGACAAACTCTGGGAGGCTAAAGGAGCTGGGGCTTCAGTCGAAATACAACGGAAGCCACTTTTTGACAGAAACGGTTTCCCACAGATGTGCAGCAACCCTGGGCCAACGATACTATAATTTATATTTACCCCCTTTACCTGCAAGACAAGTTACTTTGTTTCCTCCCGTTAATTGGGTTGACAATGTATCCTCTTATAAATTATAAACAGTTTGACTTAAACGTGATCTAGTATTTTTGCTCCAACTTTTGGGAGTGAGTCACTCGAGTTCAGCTCCCAGGCACGGCACCTGCGACTCAGTTACCTCCTGGCCACGTAAGATTATGTAGTTCATTAACCAGGAAATGGGATCTCCCTCTGTCCACAGGTCTCGGGACCTGCCGGCTCGCCCTTTCCCCTCTTACTCAGGAGGGCCCATCCTTCCCCTCCCCACCTCAAATCCTATTTAATTTTTGCATTTCCTGATTTCTATCTTGGGAAAACAGCAGCCAGCTGCAGCCAGTTAAGGAAACAGCTGAAGGATGCTGGCAGGTAGAGGTCTGGCAGGGTTTTAGTCTCAAATTGTGAGCTGAAGTGCAGCGGGTCAGGTTGCAGTGGCTTCTGCACCTCCCAGCTCCCTCTCTTCTGCACACACGCGCACGCACGCGCACGCACGTTCACGCACGTCCCTTTTGCTCGCCTCTTGCCCAGCATCCTCACTTTCTACGGCTGGATTTCCAATCAGCAGAAGATACATCTTGCTCGGAGCCCACACTCCTTTTCTCTGCACATTCTTAACCTCCTATCTTATGTATGGATCACTGGTTAGCTTAGAAATGCACAGACACAAAGGGGAAGCTGACATTCGAGGTCTGCCGGCCATAATGGCTGTTTATAAGCCTAATCCATCACGTTTAGTGGACACCTCCATTTTTGTCCCTCTGAAAAGGTATAAATAATAAAATGGGATAGCTCCAGCTCGGAGGTGCCTCGGTAAATATTTTAACTATTTACAAGATCGCGCGAGTAACAAAGGAGGCATCTGCACCATCCACAGAGGGGCCCCGTCGTGAAAGGAGACCCAGATGGCTCCTACCGTTCACCCAACAATAACATTTCTTGATGGCAGAGCTTTTGTAACATGGTTTACATTTTTTTTTCTTATCACATGGTGATATTCTGAACTTGTCCTCGTCTGTCTCTGCTGCCCCCAGCAACCTTTCTAAAAGGAGGAAAAAAAATTGCCCTACGTAGCCTTTCCGCCACGGAAAGAATGAGGCCTTATAGGCAAATGTAGGTTTCAAAGCCCAGTTCAGAGACAAGTCTGAACAATTATAACCCGGGCCTTCTCCGAGTCCAAATATTGACAGGGGCGCAGTCGTTCTGTGGGTAAACACCCCCGCCGAGTCCCAAAGGTGCCCTGCCTTCTTGCACTGCGGCACAACTTTTCCTCAGCCGGTTCAAATTGACCCTTTCCTGCCAAAAGGCCAGAGAGGAATCGGCAGGATGACCTTTGGAGTTACAGGTGTTTCGTCCTGTGGCCCCTGTGCCTGACTATGGGGGGCGATCGGCGGTAAGGACGGCATATGGCTTTTGCAGTCTTGGAGAAAGTCAGATTCCTTTCTCGTTCTGAGCATGAGCAAAACGGTGAGGGGGGGGGGGCGGTATCTAGAGCCGTTGCTACTTAGTAACTGGTGGAAACTTCGTCTCTTGCTAAAGCCCCGGGAAAGTCAGCGATTCAGTTGCACAAAGATAGCAGAGAGAAGGCAGGAGGAAGGGGGTGGGGCGAAAGCTCCCAGACTGAGATCTTCCTTTGAGTTTGGGCTCTGGGGCCCAAGGCAAAAAGCCTTCGCTGCTTGGAGCTTCAGTTTCCCGGTCTGTAACAGCAGGCGATAATAACAGAAACTTCCGAGAGCGACTGTGTGAATTACAAGAGATCGTATATTTAAAGCAGGGAGCTAAGCGCTCCATAATGGTCGCTATAATTAATACTAGAAAACCTATCACACAGAGAGCAACTCTTTGGAACCTAGAAGATGAGGCAGAAAGCAATCTCCCTGGACTGGCATTTGGAACTTCCTGTTGGGGAGACAAATAAGGAAAAAACAACAGCAAACGCAACCAAAAACGATGTGACCGCTCTCCAGGTTTTTGGGAGACAGAAGTGTTCATTTCTCTTCCAGAGGCTCTATTTCATTTCGGAACGCTCAAGAAAATTTGCATCCTCCTGCTGAGTGGGACGTCACACCTCCAAATGAGCTCAAGTTGGTATGGGGCTTGTCCCCGGGAATGTGAGATTTACATTTCACAGCCCCCCGAGCCAAGGAATGAATGAGTCCGAGCTCGTAAACAGACGTTCCTCCGTCCTCGCTCCCCTCAATCCGTGGCCCCCAACGCGGGGTGTGTGCGGCAAAGAAAAATATTTATCCTGTTTGTGTGGCGCTGGGTCCCTGAATGGCCCCCCAATAAAACAACACCATAAAGGGCATTTCACAGCTGAGCTCGCAGTTTAATAAACAGATGCAAACAGGAGGCCTCGGAGGTCAACAATTAAAAATAAACCAGGCTGAGGCTCTCCTTGGAAATCCCCTGGTCTATAAAGTGGAGAGGGCCAGGCCCTGCTGCTGTGGCAGGGGTGGGACATGGGGCCAGGTTTCCAGACCCCAGGGCACTGGGTGGGGGCGGGAGGAGAGGGTTGTACCTGCCCAAATGATTACTCCAATAACTGTCTAGCAAGAAGAGGGCAACCTGCAAGGTTTCTAAGGGCAACCTTGAAAGCAGATGAAACAAATCAGGGTCCCAAAGTGGGCCCGAAAGGGGTACAGCAACTTTGACACCAAAGGCTGCAGGTCGCTGTCTCTTTCCGGTATCCAGGAGTGTAAATGTTGGAGCAGGTGAGCTAAATCCTCAGCCAATCAGAAAATCACTTCTGGATAGCTGGTGTTAGAAGAACGGGTTTTCTCCTTACATTGGAAGTGTGTGTGTGTGTGTGCGTGCATGCGTGCGCGCGTGTACACACACACACACTCTAAGTGCATGATGTCTTGGCTCCACCTGTGTCCCTCAGGCTCTGCTCTCAGGTGACAAACAGGTCAGAATGGCACCTGGATGCTGGCTGCAGGGGCTGGCAGAGGACTCCAGGGGGGTGTCCGTGCAAAGCTCTTAAGGCAGCGCACACAGCAAGGACTCAAAAATGCTGCTGCTTTTCCCTCGTACCCGTGCGGTCTCCGAGGCTCACACTGCTGCCGGGCAGGCTCACCTATCTGGACACTGTTGAGGGCCTGTCAGTCCCCCATTCTGACACGTGCATCCCCACAACATCCCCAATGCCTACAGAGCGAATGCCTACAAGCCCCGCCCCTGCACATTCCTCCACTGATAAGAGGGGAGATGAAGGCTGGGTTTAAAGATAACCATTTGCTATGGGGGCAGACTGCCCGTGAAGACCCATCTGGTGGGTAGTGGGGAGCCCGGTGTCAAGTGGCCACATCAAGCTCCTCTCTTGTATCAGCTTCTGGACCCCAGAGCTGACTCGAGATTCCCCCGTATCAATGACCACCCCAATGGGTCTGAGGTCAGCACTTAGAAACCCATTTTTCTCTCGGGGGAAGCGTGGGGGAGGTGAGCTTGAGAAAACATTCCAGTTCTTTGTGTTTAGGTGGTGCTTCCAGATCTACAGGGGCCCCCACACTGCCGTGGGGCTCATCATGGGGTGTTTCTGGTGATTGGATGCTCCTCCCTTCTAATTAGTTACTTTGGAATACAGAGAGGGGATTTCAAGTCCCATCCCTACATTTTTTCATGTTTTTATTTTTAAAGAAATGGAATCCATAAAAAGCACTGTTAGGAAACAGGATTCAGAATTAGTCTCGCTCCTTTCCTTGATGTCAAAGACTTTTATTTTCCTTTTCTGCAACTATTTGTTAATATTAAAAAAAAAGATTCCCCCACCCTGACACTTTCTCGCCTACTCCTGAGGCCAAGCCTTACCAGGAGGATATTACCAATCCTGTCACCAAAGAAAAAGAAAGGTTCTGAGGTGACATAGCCCCCTCCCAAGTGTACTACTTTTAAGTAGCAAGAACAGAACATTTTTCATCCATAACTTTTACGCTTTTCATTTTGATCTAGAACTGAACTTTAAAAAGCCAACTAGAGCCAAATATAACATTCATACTCTAGAAAAAAGAGTACAATAGAAATGCGCGGTTTAACTAATAATGACAAAGCCGCTGCCTGAGTGACTACAACCCGCACCAAGGAATGAATGAGTCGGAACTTGTAAACAGATGATCCTCCATCCTTGCTCCCCTCGATCCGTGGCCAAGAAAGATCAAGAAATTTGCTTCTCTCCTGTTGTCCGTTTCTGTTCAGGACACCCAGAATAGATAGGGCCACTATTCTGACTTAGCCTGATAATCATTTTCTTCCTCTATTTGATGGTTTTACCACTTATGTGGCTTTAAGAAAAGTCTTTATTCAATGAGAAATGTGCAAGTAGATCTTGTCAATCATTCCCCAGCTCCAGAACCTTCAATGGCTCCTATTGCCTATTGAATAAAGTTCAAATTCCTTAGTTTGGCATTCAATTTCTTCACAGTCTCAAACCAAAGTCCTTTATAGCCTCTCCTACCAGAGGACCAGATAGGAACGCATGTCATTTATTTCTTTTCCCCGGCCCACCCTAGCACAACACTTTAAATAGTATAAGCGTAGAAAGAGTGTCGAATGATGCCGGCACCACTGGCAGAGAAAACTGTACCTGCCTGCTAACCAGCTCCCCTTTCTCCTGAGAAAATGGTTGCACTACTTTACCACTTCAGCTGTTGTTGGATGTTTGGGTTTAAATAGCTGAGACAACCTCACCAATTACAGTTCTTTAACCTCCTTGCAGCACGGGGTTGGACCAGTGGTCTGGGTTGAGCCAATCAGAATCCTTCCCTGGGACTTTTCATTTGATAGCCAATCAAAATCCTTCCCTGGGACTTTTCATTTACTAATCAAGAAATACCAACCATCGGTCATCAGTGACGAAAGCCACAAACCATAAAAGATCTTGGTGACCGTGCTGCCTTCCCTGCCAGAGAAACTAGACTGCAGAGAGTGAAAATGAAAGGGATAGACACAGAGGTACTAAGAGCATTCAAATACTATTTGTTATCATTATTGTTGTCCCTAAAATTAGGCTCCATCCTTGACTTTGTCCCAGCTTGGATGGGTCAACCTTTCCTGGAGTCCAGGAACCAATACATTCCCTTTTGTGAGTAACCTAGCTTGAACTTCTGTCACTTCCAAAACAGTCCTGATGGATAGGGACAAGGGTATAAGAGAACACGTGCTGCATGTATTTAAGCCTACCAATCATGATGCTTGAGAGTTAAAAAATGAGAAAGACACACTGTCAATGAGCTGATAAATAATTACCATTTCTTATGCACTTCTGAATACTTAGTGCCCAGCCCAATGACTGGTACACAGTAAGATGTCATAAATGTTCATTGAAAAAAAAAAATAGATGGTTTACGGAATGTTAGCAACGTGTAATGAGGCATAGAAGGGGAAACTAAAAATTCCACTGGGATCGGGAGCTGTAGATGGTTCGAGAAGGTTTTTCAAAAGGCCGGGGGATGTATCTGAGCTGAGCCTGATGGATGTGTAGATGTTCAGTGAGTAGTAAGGGAAGGCAAGATGGGACAAATGCTCATGGGAAGGCAGGAGGCAGAAATGAGCCTGGAGAGTTCTGGAGAGCAAAGATGTTCCATGAGGGTGGATTATGGTATTAGAGCTGGAAAAAGAGCCTGGGAGGTGGGCTGGGCTGAGGAATGCAAATAGAGAAGATTAAATATTTACATAAGCTCATTAGTGGCACTGTGTGCACGTGACAAGTATGATTTAGTCAAAACCTCCCAGGTTTAAACACCCTAAGTGCAACTGTATCTTTTTGAAATTGATTAGCTGACGTTAATAGGCTCTTTAGTGGTGATCATATTCCTGATCTACTTTCAGGCCTTCTCCCTGGGGTCGGGCAGAGTCTGCCCGAACGCCATCCTTCCTCTCACGCCTTCCTCAGGAAGTGCGCGTTAGCGGCAAGAAACCTGGCTTTTGTCCTCTATAAAAGTGAGCAATTTTGCTTCCCAAGTTTTATCAGCCAAATTCCTGATGATGAGGATCATTTACAAAAGGGAGTCTGTGTCACAAAGCTGTTTTCTTGGTTCTCTGCATCGACCGGTAAAGATGATTCAACAAGAATTCTTTGAGAATGTCTAAGGCGCCCTGCAGTAAGGTGGGCATACTCTAGGAATACCTCACATCTCAGAGTCCTCAAGGACAGAGCCTCTTCCCCTAAACACCTCCCAGTCTTGTGAAGGAGGTAAGGTCAATGGCATAAAGTTTGACACTACCTCTTGCTTTTATAAAACATTTATGAACTGTTTACAGATTACAAAAGCCCTTTGTCTGTGTTCTTCTGTTTGACCTTACCGGTGAGCGGACAGGGTTAATGACGACTGTTGTGTATCAGGTAGGAGCTAAGGACTCTGGAGCCAGGCAAAGCAATCCAACTACTGCTAGGTGGACCACTTGCTAAGGGCACGGTATAATTTTTATTCCTAGGTTTCTAGCAGTTAATGCAAAGAGGTTTATATGCATTGGGATATATCTGCATGACTTTTGGGGGGCCTACCAAATTTGAAAATAAAATCCCTTTGCTCACGATAAGTACAATGACTCATGGGGATAAAGTCAGAAGGAAATGTATTATTTGAATATTTTTCTCATAAAGAAGATGCCATGGGATGATAACACAAATAATATTTCCAGAAACACCCTTCCAGCAAACACATGGGTGTCACGGGCTTTCCTTCACCCTGTCCTTGGACACTGTCTGGTGGTAAAATACTAAAGTGTAAGCCAAAGGAAGCAAATCTGCGTGGCCCAGGGCACAGCATCCCTGGCGCGCAGTGTGCCGTGGGGCTGGCCTGAGAAGGGGCAGGCTCTCCAGCCTACCGGAAAGTTCCCGAAGGGTAGTTCTCTTGCCATATCTAGCCTGCTGAAGCGTTTTGTTGGCCTCTGTGCATTGTAACTCTTTTTAGTTAGTTGTCAATACTCTAAGTCAGGAGATATCACATGAAAATCTAAATGTTTTACTTTTATGGAAAAAATAGAGTAGCTGGCAACCTTGGACCAGCTCTGGCTGGCGCCTGCCTTGTATAAGGTGAGGCATGAGCTGTCCAGTGTGCCACTGCCTCCTCTGGTCACTCAGGAAGGGCACCTTCCCTGCCCCTGGGGGTACCTGTGTCTGTAGCTTCCGGTGCGGAGTACTAGATTCATTGTATTCTCTTTAGGTAACACTTCAAAGACCATATTTTGCTGTGTATAATGCACAATTTTGCCCAAGTTTTTGAGGGAAAAATAAGGATATGCCTTATACATGGGTATAATGATTACACACCATGGGTATAATAATGCACACAAAAACATGGGCGTGCATTATACACGGCAAAACACGATACTTTTCTTAAGTGTGTTTTTAAGTGGCAGTAACTTCAAAGTACTGTCTCCAACTAGAGTCTGACATTAGTATTCCCATTTTACAGATGACAAAATTGGGACTCCAGTGAGTGACTTGGCTGAAACCACACGATGAACCGGTGTCATTTCTCGGGGCAGAGCTGGGCTTGGCTGACTGACCAGACCGACCAGGCTCGGGGAGACCTGGCCCCTCCCTCCTGCTCCCTCTGTTCCTTGCTTTGCTCTCCCGACATCTCCCTCTCAAAGCTCCCGCTTCTCTGGCCTTTGTTCAGTCCTTTCAACGTGTCCTGCTTGTTCCCACCTTTGCACTTGCTCTCCCTCCGAATGGAACGTCGTCCTCATTGCTTCCGTCTCTTCTTGCTCTCATTTGCCTGACCCCAAGATGGACGTGCTCACGTGGCCAAGCACACACTTTACGTTTCCACCGTCACTATAAGAAGTCCAGCCTCACTGTTGTCTGTGTCTCTGAGTTCTTCTCCTTTGCTCGATCCCTTTCCCTCTGTCACCTGGTCCTGCGAACCCCACTCCCCTCTGTCAGCTGTCTGTCTGTTCTCTGTCCTATGAGTCTGTTTCTATTTTGTTAATTTTATTTACTAGATTCCACATATGAGTGAAATAACGTGGTACTTGTCTTTCTCTGACTGGCTTATCTCTCTTAGCATAATGCTCTCTAGGTCCATCCATGCCATTGCAGAGGGTAAGACTGCCTTCTTTTTATAGCTGAGTCATGTTGGATTGTGCAAGTGTACCAGAGGGAAGGGGGGGTGGGGACAGATAAAGAGGGTAAAGGGGGAATAAATGGCGATGGAAGGAGGCTTGACCTGGGGTGGTGACCACACAATACAACATACAGATGATGTGTCACAGAACTGTATTCCTGGAAACTATATACTTCTATTAACCAAGGCCACCCCAATAAATTCAGTAAAAAAGAAAGAGAAAAGAAGTCAAGCCCTGACTTCCTCCCTGGCACCAGGGGGCGGGTGGGCCGGCCAGCATCCAGGCGCGTCAGCCGAGTAAGTGCCCCTTGCCCAGACACTCTGTCAATGGAGGTCATGCAGCCACAGCTAACCTCGGGGTGGCGTGTAACAGCATGCCAAGGCTGGAGAATCCCCTGGATCAGACTGAACTGTCTTTTCTACTCTGCTCCAAGCGACTGGCCATGGCTCCCAAGTGTCGTCTTGAGAATGGAGAAAGACGGAGGGAGTTAACACGGAAATGAAATCCTAATATCGCATTCTGACAATTTATTGAGCACTGCTACGTGCCAGGCTCTGTGGCGAGTACTGCAGGTGGCTTACCTCAACAAACCGGAGTTCCTCTCTCAATCAGTCCCTTGTGCCTGAGCTCTTTTTGGAGTGACCGTGAGGCCCGGAGGGGGCCCACTTGCAGACGGTGCACTTTTTTGGTTCTTGTCTAGACCATTCAACCCACAACTGAAATAGCTGAACTGAAGAAGGAGCTGGGGTGTCAGGGGGGAGGGGAAGGCGGGCTGAGGGAGGGAGGGGACAGATGGTTTAAAAATAGTGGGAAAGGTATTGCACAAGGGAGTGGAGATACCAACGAGGCAGCGGTCTCAGCATCTCTTCCCATGGCTCGGACTGCTGGGTGTTTGTTTCTCAGCCCAGCAGAGGCGTTCACTTTCTAGCAAAAAGCAAGGGGCCCACGCCAACCAGCCGCTAGCTGTCCTCCTCCGAGAGCACGGAGGGGCCAGCGCGGGGCTCCCTCAGAACGAGGACGAGAATGTCGTTCTGGCTGACATGTGTGAGTGGTGATGTCATGCAGGTGCGGGAAGTACGTGCTTGGCATGAGTTATCTCCCATTTCACAGCCCTGTGCCGCAAACATCTCCGGTGCGCAGACGAGGACACTGAGGCTGGGGGAGCTGGGTCACCTTCCAAAGTCCAGCGGCTCCAAGGGCGAGAGTTAGGGTGCAGGGTTAGAACCTGTGCTTGTGGAAATGGAAGGCTATCATTCACAGTCGCCCATTGAGAAACAGTGTTTTTCATCCTGCAGCGTTCCGTTTGCATCATCTGCCTCCAAGGAACGGGGCGGAGAGAAAGAGAGAACACAAGGCTGCTGCGAGGCTGGGCCCAGACGTGTTCTGTCTCCTTTCACCTCCCGCTGCAAGTCTCCAAGGCATTGGTGGCTGAGCAAAGTCTCACCTGAGCTGGGTACATTGGGAGGAGGCAAAAGGCTGGAGGGTCCTTAAGAAATCAGATGAGTCTCCCGGAGTGTCTGATCCAGTGTCGGGCCAGGCAGAGCCCGGGCCTAGAGGGGGTCCCAAGGCCCAGAGGGGTGGGAAGGGCCAGACCCTCACTTCAGGGAGGGAGAGACTGAAGTCAAAGAAGGGAAGCGACTGTCCCACGGTGCCACAGTGAGAAAGCGGGACCCCCCCCCCCCGCCCCCGCTGCCGCAAGAAGCCAGGTGGCCTGGCTCTTTCTGCTGCCAGCTGTGCCTCCCTTGTCATTTCTGGGGTGTGACTCATGCTGGGGGCTAATCCTGGGACCCTGCCCTCCCATGGGCTCTTCCCAGCGAGTGTCACTCTGGTTTTGAGGAATGAGGGAACTGCTCCAAGAAATTAAATGTTTGTCAACGGCGCACTTTGTGTTGTTTCCTAGCTTAATCCCGCTCTGAGGTTTTTCGTTCTTCCGGGTTTTTTTTTTGAAGAGGCTTGCTCAAAGGCTAGAGCTAACCGGGACGTTTAGAGGCGTGTGAGAAACAAGCTCACAGCCATCCTGTTTTGGATGGAAAAACTCTAGCTGTGCTCTTGCATGTGGGGGTTCTGCCTCACTCTCTGTGAGGGTGCACACACGTGCTGGGGTCCCCATTCGCTGGACAAGTATTCCCTGAGGGGCTGCAGCGCCTTGCAGGGATCTCAGCAGTGACGATGCAGTCCTACCAAACATGCTCACGTGGAAAACAGGCTTCGTCGAGACCCTTTGCTGACAAGGGACAGAAATCTGCTTCGACCAGCCCCGGGCCCCACGGAGACACACTCCTGAGAGCGTTCAAGGGTGTCTCCCAGGACAAATGCTCACCAGTCTTTTTCTCCAGGTACCTTGACACCTCATTGTGGTTTCTCTCTACGTCGTTCTGTTCTTCGTTCTCGTTCTGTGGATTCTACTAGTTTTCTCCGCTGCACACAGGGGGCATTTATCCTGTAGCAGGAGGGCACTGCGGCCCAGCCAGTCATGCATCCAGTCCGGCCGGGGGTGCTACTGGGCTCGCCCTGGCTGGCAAGCAGTGACTGGGGCGACTGGTCACCTTTTCCTTCACATGCCACAGGGTTTTTTGTTCCTACTGCCTCCTACCAGTTAGGCCCAGGCAAGCTGCCCTTGTCCAAGGAGGGAAACCGGAGTGATTAGAACGATGTGTATGTTTCATTTCAAGAGAAAAGTTAATTTTATTAAGAGCAGGTTACTTAGAAAGTGACAGCTTGGCAGCTGGGAACTCTTTTTACTAGTCTTCTATAACCTTAATAGCTAACACTTTTTTGATTGCTTATTATGTGCCCGACATGCCTCCAAGCATTTTCCACATTGGCTCATTTGATCCTCAGGATAATCCAATGCATAAATGCCATTTGGGAGTTGCCTTTACAATTGGGAAACTGAGGCTCAGAGAGTCCCCTTGACTGGCCCAAGGCGGAGCTGGGATTTGAACCCTGGCAGGGCCGCTCCAGAGCCCGTGCTGTTGATACTCGCAAGTGCTCTGGGCCATTGTGATGACTGCTAGTGCATGAACCACTTGCCTGTCACATCGTGGCACTTGGTACATATTATCTCATTAAACGCACATAAAAAGGCAGGGCTGGTATTCAGACCCATCCTATAGATGATGACAATGAGGCTCAGTGAGGTTAAACGGCTGGTCTCAGGTCACAGAGCTGGTGGTGGCAGGGCTGGCAATCGGAACCACATTTGGCTACACACAGAGCCTGGGCCCTTGGCCACCATGCTTCTTGTTCCAGCTGCACACACATTCAGGGGCTGGAGTCTCGGCGGAGAATGTGCCAGGGAATGAAGTCAGAAAAGAAAAAAAAACAAAAAAAAAACGGTGACGAAGGTTGGAGAAGAGCAAAGCAAAAGCTAGAAGTTTGAAGCAATTTTCTGAATCAGGGAGGAGTTAAAAAAAAAAAGGAGAACCCCTCATACTCCGTTTTGATGTATCGGAGAGAGCGAAAGTCTGGTAGGTTCTGAGCACGGGACACGTCTCCAGCAGCTGAAAACAGTTCAGCTGGAAACCGATCATTGTCGGCAAAGCCAGTCCCAATTTGTCCCAGAGCAAAGGAACTTTCGGAAAATCAGGAAGAGGCTCGATGGACAGTAGGTTATGAACATAAAACTCTTTGTCCCCGACCCAATTAACCCTAACCCAAGGCAACCCTGGGCCTGCAAGCGATTCATTTAAGGGTTTTACGATTTATGGGCAGCCCTTCTCAGGGGAGGTCCCGCCTGGCTCTGATTTCACGTTTCACAGTGGCGCATGCATCCTGCTGCGTCACACCGGCACTGTTAAGCCGAGACCAGAAAATGCACATTTCACAGGATGGAAAGAGACCAGGAGTCCACGGCTAGCTGTGCTTCCCTCCGTGAGGCTAGGGAGAGGGCTGCGGCTACACGTGTGCGGGGCCTGCCTGGACGCTCCTCTCCACAGGCCAGACCTTACAGTGGGAACCGCGTCACTGAATTGGGAAACCTAAATGCCAGGGGAGTTGCTGGATCCCAGGGCCACAGGGCCAAGCAGGGGCATGACCACCCAGGCAAGGGGCAGGGGGCACGGTGAGGAAAGGGGACAGCGGTCAGGACGGCCTGGCCTGTACAAGACCTGTGTGTTGCCTACTTGAACCTGGACCCCAAAAGTGAAATGGGAAGCCTCTTAAATTCTTACATGACCTGTATAAGCAGAAAAGTTCTAGGTCAAGTGAAAAAAGAGGGCTAACCTGGATCATAAAAACAGAGAGTCATGGCCCCTCAATCCATCAGTCAATCCCCAGGCAACAGCCAGGTTTACGGGCTCCCGCCCCTTGAATGCGCGGGGCTGGGTCCCCTTCAGGAAGGAGCCCAGGCTGCAGCCAGGGATTTATGCTGTTCACCCTCCTCCTGGCCGTCTGCACAGGGATCTGTGGGCCTTCTCCAGGCTAACTGTGCATCGGGGAAAAGGACCCTATGTCACCTCTCGGGGACTACTAGACACTGGCTCTACACGGACACCAATTCCAAGAGGCCCACGCCACCTCTGAGCTCCTTCTCTCAGAGCAGGGGCCTGTGGAACTGGTCCCCACTCCTGTCCTGGGGTTATGTCCCCAGGTCCAAAACCCAGACTTGGAACAGACACACTCAGCTACTGGCAGAGTGCCCATGTCGGTTGTCTGGCCTGCGGAGTGAAGTCTACCAGGCAGAAAGGCCAAGTGGATGTCCCCAGAACTGCTTTCATGGAGGAAAACAGTTAACAACAAGCCGTGCCACATTTCTGGGGACATCGCAGAGAGGAGGGCCATCCTCAGGGCCTCAGAAGATGGGTCTCGGAGAATGGCGGTGGGTGGTTGTGCATCTAACGCAGCAGGCGGCGGGGGTGCGGGGGGTGATTCCCCTGGGAGGCACGGTTGAAGTGCTCCAGCAGATTCACGCACAGCCTGGTGCCCACTACTGATCTGGCAAACGCCCTTTCTCATTTCTTGTCTGTTGGACCCACCAGGGGCACCACCAGAGGGCAAGGCCAGCCACGCCCTGTCCCACCTCAGGGGTATGTCATCTCTTCAGCGCTGGGCCATGATTCCGTTCACAGAGACCTTGGTCACCTTTCCTTCTACGGACGTCATGCCGGTCCATGACTGTGATAATACTACAGCGACTGGACCAGCGGGCAGGAGGCGCATCTAACTGGTCACACACTGCATGCTGGAGGGCACTGAACTAAAACCCCTGTGCCTTCCACTTCACTGAGCTTCCCAGGGGTCCCATGGGGTGGGGCCGGTCAGGACATCGCTTCTAAGGCAAAGGACAAATTGCTGCATTTGGCTCCTCCTAAAGCCCAGAAAGAGGCACAATGCCTTGTGGGTCTCTTTGGATTTGGAAGCAACATATGTCTCCCTTGGGTGTGCTCCTCCGCCTGTTTTCTGGGTGGCCCAGGAAACCACTGGTTTCGAGTGGGGCCCAGAACAAGGTCCAGGCTGCTGTGCCAGCCGATGTGCCACGCAGGCCATGTGACCCAGAAGATCCAAAGGTGCTTGAGGGAACAGGGGCCAGTCAGGATGTTTTCTGGAGCCTTTGTCAGGCCCCCAGGGGTGAATCGCTGCAGGCCCTGACGACATTGGTGGGTAATTACACCCTTTCTGAGAAACTGCTCTGGGCCCTAACACTGGGCCTCGGTAGAGACTGAACGTTCACCCACGTGCTGCCCAGTTACCGCTAGACCTGAGTGGCTGGCCATGAACTTGGTGTTATCTGACCCACAGGCCACCGAACGCTTGCTGTAGAAGAGAAGCAACCCAGTGTGCTTCTACTAGTGAGGAAGGCTGGACAAAGCCCTGTGGTGCTGGAGTTGGAGGTACCTGCATAAACTCAGTTTTAAACACGTGTAGAGCAGGCAGAGAGACACACGAATCAACAGAGATACGTGTGTACACGAGGGTTAGTGTGCACACAAATGTGCCCTTCCTTGCTCTGTCTCCTGAGAATGCTCCCATTCCTGTAAAAGCAGTAACATCCCAGGGTCCACGCGTGCTCCTAGGACTTCAGTACCGTTCTCCAGTATGGGGAACCACGGCTCCTTGGAAAAGTGGTTGAGTGCAGGGAGGGGTGGGGCAAACCCAAGGTGAGGTGGGGCACATTGTACCACCAGGCACCAAAGATGTGCTTTGAGAAAAAAAAAGGGAAGAGGTTCATGTCAAAAGGCTTCGGGAGCCAACCTGAGAAGTTCCCATGACCCAAGCCCTGGGAAAAATGTAAGCAACAAAATAAATAATGATGTGGCTGCTGTCACCTAACAAAGACTACATAAATACCCTTGAATTCATACTGATGAGCGGACCATTGAATAAATAAAGATACATGGTAGGTAGGAAGGACAACTCTTCTGTACAGATGAGTTTCAATGAACAGGGAGAAAGAAGAAAGAAAATAGAGAATCACTATGAGAACACCACAGTAGAAACTGTTGTGGATAGGATCCATTGGTGGATGTTAAAAGTAGTGGGCAAAAATTTAAGGAAAAATAAGATATATGCACAGTCTTGAAATATCTCCCACAGATAACTATTTGTTAATTGCACAAGTGGAGGAAGCGGTGGGGAGGGGGGGGGGTCGCCCCCTTGCCCACGTGGTCAAGGTGAGCACACCTGTGATAAGATACAGCATCGTCCTATGCCCTGGATGCACAGCACTTCACCCCATTGGCTGGTGTTCTTCCCAGTGCAGTAGAACCCTAATCTAATCACAGGAAACATCAGACACACCCAAACTGGGGACCACTATACAAAATATCTGGCCAGCACTCTTCGAAAGGTTTCAGGTCATAAAGGACAAGAAGAGGCTAAGGAAGTAGCTGTCACAGACTACACAGCATGAAGAAGGCATGAAAACTAAATGCAGTGTGGATCCTGGACTGAATCCTGGGCCAGAAAAAGACGTTTGGGGGACAACCTGGAAAACTCAAAAGACGTCTGTAGTTGAGAAAAAAGCATTCTGCCCATGCTGATTTCTTACATTTGGCAACTGTGTCGAGGTTGAGGGAGATGTCACGTTAGAGGATGCTGTGTCAGGGGCGCACGGGAGCCATCCGGGCTGCCTGGTTGTGCTGTTGCTACTCTGAAATCTCGAAATAGAGTTCTGTTTCTTGAGTTATGATGAGTCAGTGTTTGTCGTTTGCAAAAGCATTCTGAAGTCATACACAGACCTGACTTGGAAGATGATGGGGTGACAGACCCACGCCACAGCCTTGCAAATTAGGGGCACCGTTAAGCAGAGAGAGCCCGTAGGAACAGTCAACAAAAACCCTCCTGAATGGGATTCCAAGATCGTACTCGGAGTGACAGGAGAGAGGGAGACAGGTCTTCTTTATGCTTTCCCCTATTTCCAAGGTTACGCAAGTCATTTGTTGTAGTTTCTAGTAAAAACCACGCTTTGCAGCCAACACCTACCGCTAATTTTTAAAAAGTGGATTGGAATCCATTCTAAGGGGGGGAGAGCGGTAAACAGTGGAATATCAAATGCAAACCAATTTATAGTGTCCAAAGGGCCTCGGGAGGCTGCCAAAAATAAAGTTGGCAGAAAACAGTTTACTAAATCTCTCAAGAAGGCGGGGGGGGGGAAAGCTTATATTACAAATCCCATAAATATTTCGAGAGTGGTAGGTAAAGGGTGTTTAATACCGATGAACAAAGTTTTAGCATGTATTGGAAAAACAGTTTCTAATATAAAATTACCGACGACTGGAAGTTATCTGCAAAATTTTATACCTAAGTGCTTGCAGATGTAATTTATTTTTCTGACAGCGCCGCCTGGGTAATGAAAGTTGCTTTTAATAAAACATGAATGCAGTTAGGGTTTGCCAATTAGGTTCAGAGGGGTCGTAATCAGTCTGATTCAAGTTGATATGCAGCTCCTTAAATTCAGCACTGACCCATAGAACGGCTTCAGTATTTCCAACGTGCTGGTGAAAGATGAGCTCCCAGGGCTGTGACTGCCCGGGCGGGAGGGAGGTGACACTGGCTAACTCAGGGCAAAACCCTCCCCGAGGGGCTGCCTGGGTGGCAGCTGGACAAGAGTATGCACTCTGGGTTAAGCACTGACACCTCAGCACAACAGAAAGGAACGTCAACTCATTCTCTATTGCGTGTGCTCGTGAAAACGTGGGCACGCGTCTAATGCGTGCAAGCGTCTCACACCCACGTATCGATGATCGTGTATATGCCCATCAGCCAGAAATGGAAATTCAGGTTGCTAGTTCAGCACACTCCTTGGTGACTGGGGGATTCAAAGACATAGACAGACCTTGGGCGCCTTGCTAACCTGCTACCCGAAAACACTCAACACCCTGCCCTTTTCTGGTTGTGGGCTGAGAGTGTCTGTATTCTGGGGTTTTCCTTTGGGTCCCTGAGATTGTATGTTTAACAAATATGTATTCAGTCGCTATTACTCATGAAACAGAGAGGGCGGAGCGGTGGAAAAGTTACTGGACTCAAAGCCAGGAGACCTGTGCTCCACCTGTCGTTCTGGTTTTCACTAGTGGTGATGATTCTTACCTCACTTTACTGGCTGGAATGTCGGTGGGAGCGCAAGATAACGGTGTGAAGGGGAGGTGCTTGGAAATGTTAAGCCTACCACACAAATGGGAGTTCCTGCTTAGTGCCAGGGATGAAACGGAGAAGCTTTGGTTTTGGGAATCTTACGGTCGGCTGGTTGCTGCCTCCTCTTAGGTCCCAGATTCTGTGCTAAGTCACGTGTTAGAGAATTTCATAGGCAGGAGCTCAAGCCCACTCTGCAACGGCGAGGACATCGAGGCTGACAATGATACAGGTCTTGCGGTAAGGTCACTTAGCTAGCGACAGTCGATTTGACTCTGATACCATATCCCATCTGGTTCAGCCCACACCTCGCCGGCTTGCTGATGAGCACAGCCAACAAACAATGAACCTAGAGGACATTCGGCATGGACGTGCGGACACAGTGCTGTGGGAATATTGAGGAACTGCGACCCGGGGCTCACTTTCTCAGGCCTTCCTCCCAGGGTCCAGCCTGCACGTAGTCGGAAAGAACAGCTAGCATTTTCTTGCTCTGCAGCTACTCCCCAGATAGGAACTGAAACACGCCTAGCAGTCATTCATTCATTCCCAGCTCGAGTTTCATCTTCCCTGCACCCCGGGGGCACTTCCAGGTTCTGGCCCCCCATACGGAAGTCCACGTGTGAAATGGACACTCGAGACAGCTTCTCAGCTATTTCTGTCTCTGCCAGC
This sequence comes from Macrotus californicus, assembly GCA_007922815.1. Lineage (NCBI taxonomy): Eukaryota > Metazoa > Chordata > Mammalia > Chiroptera > Phyllostomidae > Macrotus > Macrotus californicus. The sequence continues at coordinate 236,383 of VMDR010000164.1, forward strand.
TTGCCAAGCCCCGATTCCAGCCCCTCTCCCCCTCTGAAGTGGCCAGAATTCCAAAGCAGGAGAATACAGCAAAGTTTCCCTCCCACGAGGCAGCCCCAGGTGCTGGCTGGCCTTCAGACAACGGGGACAAGGGATGGAGGCTGGCGGGCTCCACTAAGCCACTGACGACACCAGGACATCATTGGGCTCCAGTCTGCTCAGCTGAAGCATCTTAAGCTCCCCTGGAGTTGGAGTGAAGCATTTTTCTAACTTCAAAAGCACTTGCATGGGTTTGAAATGATGTGTCTTGTTCAGTGGCTTTGGAGGGATAAGTCCAAACAACAGGTGACAGTGGATTAGAAAAACACTCGAAAGGGCACGAGCAGAGGCGGAGCCAGAAGGAGCTGGAGGCGAGTTGAAAATTGTAATGTTTTATTCATCGGGGGAGTAATTTTGGCATTGATTTTGATTTTTAAAATGGTTGCATTCAAGCATTACCTTATTAATAAATAATTCATAATTACTGCAATATTGCACTAAAACAGTATTGTATTATCATGGTAATTACAGGATGTTTTGGTGCCCCCTAGAATTTTGCGCCTGAGGCAGGTGCCTCACTGGCCTTAACCGGTGCTGACCCCATATACAATACGCCTGCCACCCCAGCAGGGACCCGCGGGCTTCAGAAGACCCTTGTGCCACTCTTCTGGAGTCAACTCAGAGGGGGCTGGTGGGAGTGGGATGGCACCTCCGTCTTCTCCAAAGAGCAACTGGCGCTCTGCTTTGGCACGGAAAAGTGCTCTGTGGATGTGTCCTGGGTATCGAGGGAGAGGCTACGGTGTAGGCTCGGGTCATGGCCTTGTTGAGGCCAGGACTTCTCAAACTTGAATGTGCTTACCAATCAGCAACGACCTTGTTAAAAGTGTAGATTCTGAGCAAGTCCAGGATGGAAATCAGAAGTCAGTGTTTCTACTGAGCTCCCAGTGATGCCGACACTGCCGGTCCCTGGATCGGACCTTGACCAGCAAGAGTCTGCAACGTGATGGATCACGTGGCAAACGTGCCTCTCAGACGTGGTCTGTTTGTTCTAAAACTGTTAGCTAAATTTTCACCTACTCTTAAAACCCAGAGTATCTGGAGACCTTGGACCAGCATGCCTGCATGGTAACAAAAGGATGGAGAGGGCAGGGGTGCCCCTTTGGACGTGGGTGCTCCATGTTCCTGTCCTCACCACATGTACACGCCACCTGCACACACCTACCCTGTCCACTGCCTTATGGTATACAGCGGGATTCCCGATTATGTGGGCATAAATTCTAACATTAGAATGTGAGGCAAACATCATGTATTCTTTTCTAAAGAATTACCTTGGGAAATTCTTTATTATCACCCATAACACAGATGTTTGGGTGTAAACAAAGCTGGTAGCTCTCCCTGTGGAACAAAGAGCTATTTCTTCTTTGGATCATTGGTTGAAGGAGTTGAGTTTTACAGTTAAAAACTCTAGAGGAATCTAATTGTGATTGGGTCTCCGTTTCCCTAGCTATGAAACCAAGGGGTTGAGCTAAATAATTCTTAGAGATTTCATTCAGCTTTAATGTTCTAGACAAAATATAAGTGCTAGGCAGAGAAAATATGCAGATACTAATGGCCCAGGTGCTAGGTACTTTGGAAGACTTATTAAAAAATAGCCACGTGTAGCAGGATAGAGACAGTTTTGCTCACTAGAACTCCAGGGACCTGGGAAATTGAGGCAGGCCAGCTTGGAGGGTCTGTTCCCCAAAAGAAAGGCAGAGGAAACAGAGGACCCAAGTTCCTCTTGTCACGCAGGTGCCAGACCTGGGCTTTTGGAAGGCTCTGAGCCCCCCGATGAGTCGGGGCAGCAGGGTGCTTACAGGCTGCATGGACCACACGAGCCCCGCCAGACCGCTCCAGGCTTCAGGACAGTCACCAAACTCATTAGCCATCGGGTGATGGGACTTTTTAGGGAAATCGCACTGAATCTGCAGTACGGCCTGGGTCTAGACCACAAGGCAATTGGATTGAAGAAATAATCTATGAAAAATCCTCTTAAAAGAATTACACCAGGAAAGCCATGGGCATTAAAGAGGGAAAGGAGGCCTCGCCAAACTCTGGGGGACCCCTATTAATCTCAGGCCTCCCCTACCCCTTTCTGAGACGAAGTGGGGGGTGGACAGTGTGGGTGTGGGGGTTCCCCAGCAGAAAGCTTGGACTCTCCTTCATTCTGATGAATTGATTTTCTAGAGTTGTGAGTTTCAATTCCTTCCAGACGCCCAAAGGGCTTTTTCTGTTCCTGAGAAACCCGAGTGCTGGAGGAAGCTCATTTTTGACTCTTTCCCCAACCCCCCAGAATAGTTACGACATTTTCCATTTGTGAATTGTGGTTTCTTTTCTTTCCTGCAGTCTGCAGCTCTGACTCTTTCGAGTGTCTTTCTGTTTGTTGGCTTTTTTCTTCCTCGTTCGGTGGACGTCTGGGGTCTGCGTTAGGTCCCTTCGTCAGCCATGTTCTTGCTGGGAGCTCTGCAGGGCAGTCATTTGATTGATCGCTACGTACAGGATACGCACCTTCCGCCTCACACTGTGAGAGCAGCAAAGAGCTATCTGGCCTAATCCGTGCCCTCGTCCGTTCATTAGTCTGGCAAATTTAACAGCACAGAGCGATAGGCCAACAAGCCATAGCTCTTCGGATCTCACCACTGGACAGAACCTTCCTGACCACCTAGTGCCCTCCCTCCTCTTACACAGCATCTCAGATTGGACCACAGGACCCCGTCATGGCAGAAGCAGGACCTGAACCCCCCTCCTCTCTCCTCCTCTCCTACCTCCACGTCTGGGGCTGTTCCTGTTCGACTGTGGACAACCCCCGACTGGTCATCTCATTCCTGGACCTGGTTCATAGCCCAGGCGGTCCCAAACCTTAATTTCCACAGGCGCCAGGAAGACAGAGAAGTGGCCAGCGCAGGCTGTGTGTTGTAGCCCATCCATGCTATCTGCACATTGAGCAGGTAGAACGCAGCCCCCCTCTCACGCCCCCCCACCCCCTGAGCTTTTTACTAGAGAGACATGGCTTCTGGGCCTTTCTTTGATTTTGCTTCTTCTTTGGGTAGGGACACACATACAGAGAACTCTTTCGTCATTAAGAGAAAAAAAATAGTCTACAAACATGATGATAAATGGCCATTGTCCCCAGGCTCCGGGGACAGGGACCGCTTGGGGACAGCAGCAGGTTGCAGAGTACCCAAAGGGGCCACTACTACCCAACTGCAGTCACCGTGCTCAGGTGACATTGTGGGCCCAGCACCGGCGGCTTCTCTGATTTGTCAAAGGAAATGAGGAATCTGTGTATTTCAGTGAAATCTGCTGACATTTAAAATGCTACCTTTTTTTTTTTAGGACAACATAAGACAAGTAAAACTCATCGAAGTTGGGAACCTTGTGCCACTTGCTTGGTCTCTATTTTGCACAAATAAAGCCACCCTCCACCTCAAGTTAGTTTCCCCAGGAAACAGACTCAGAGATCTGTGGGCAGGAGGTCACCCCTTGGTGCGGCAGGGAGCTCTCTCAGAGGCAGGACCAGACAGAGGAGACGCTGCGTCTTGGTGCAGTTACATCAGAGGCCGCCGTGGGCCGCACCGGGAGCTCTGGATAGCTCATGGTCCTTCAGAAATGTCCTGAATAAAGGCAAGGGGGCCAGACTTTTATAGTCTCATACCAACAAGTCAAAGGATGTGGGCTGCCCCAGAGGAGGGAAAAGCAGCGCTCCTTGCTAATTCCGGTGGGGGGGGGGTGGGTGGTGGGTGCAGAGTAAGTGTGATCTGCCAATACCCTCAGCTGTAAGAATCAGCGCCCTGGTCCTGGAAAGGTCTTTGACAGTTCAAGGCAAGGCATGTCAGCATTCACTGCAATTGCCGTGCCTCAGTTTCCCGTCTGGTGTAATAGAGATAAACACATTCATCTTCCTCGGGCAATGTACAGGTAAGATAATACACCATGTGCAAAGTGACCAGCAGAGTGCTTGGCACACACCCGGCACTTGGTAAAAATATTATCGGCAGATGGAAGCATGAAGCCATTTGAAGTCTAGGGCCAAGGACAGAGGCATGCAGGTAGAGATAAGTCGGGCAAGTTTAGGATTGGGAGAAAAGCGGAGAGCTGAAATGGGTTTAACGTAAGTGATCAGTGGGAATGTGGTGTAGATTAGCTAGTTTCAGAGCAGATAATAGATTCTTCGAATTTAAGGAAGAGAGTCAGGGCTGGTGCAGTAGGCCGTGAGGGTCAGCCAAAGCTGTAACTTGCTGAAGGCAGTCTATGCGAGATAGCTAATGTGTAACCAGCTCTCCTGCCTTGGTGCTCAGTGGGACAAGTGACTTGGGCTGGAGATAAAGGCTAACTTGAAACGGAGAACAGGAAGACAGTGATGCCACTTCTCAGGATGGGACATGCCTTATCCTACACCTATGAGGCAGAAAAGTAACTTGAAACTTTGGAAATTTGGATAGGGGCCCTTGGGGTATACCTGGCTGCTTGGGGGAGATCACTGTACACCCCCAGGTCCCCAAAGATGACACAGAATTCTAGGGAGAAAGGCATCATCTACAGCAACATGCACGGAGTGCTGGCCGAAGGGGAGAAGCTCGGGGTGACCTGTCCTGTGAAAAGTTCTGGGAGCACGACGCATAGAAGGTGACCTGACTGGGCATTCAAGGTCATGTGCAGACAGGAAACAATGGTGCACTTCACTGTCTCCACCCCGGGACAAAAATGCACTGGGTGCTGCTCCGAGCCAGCAGATCCACGGGCAAGATGGGCCATATCCTGTCTAACAGTGGCCACAGATATTTCCTGGCAAAGAGCTCGGTGAGAGTTACACAGGAGCCTGGGATCACACACAGAACCGACGAGAACTGAGCCTGGGATCACACACAGAACCGACGAGAACTCGGAATCTCTCGACTACAGCAATTTCTTCTTCTTTTTCCCATGGGCCTCTTTTCAAATGTCACTTTTGATCTTGGGTTGAAAATGATTGGCTGAGAAGAGCTGGCCTCCTTGGTCCTCAAAGAACGTTTTAAAAGCTTTTGGATACGCCTGTTGAAAATGTTCCCTCTGCAAAACCCGAGGAGGGCTCTCTCTGCGGAGTCCCACCCCCTCTCGCTGCCCCTTTCTCTCATAATGAAGAAACCGTTTTTTACAATGTTCGTTATAAAAGAGGGAATGGCTTGAATTATCTCTCTCTGCGGGGACTTCCATTTCTCTGGAATATTCAACCTAATTAACTGCACCTACTGGTCAAGACTCAGGAAGATAGCCAGGGGCAACCTCAGTATGTTAAAAAAAAATGCTGATCGCTCTTTTAATGAAATCATTAGTGAATATTTGGATACTTAATACAGTTACTTGGTCGAATAAAGAAAACATTGATACAGATATTTACTTGGACAAATAAAGAATATATTGATGAGGAATTTCTAAACCCATTATCTGGAAATTGCTAGAGATATTTCAGAGTAGGGTACACACACCAATTACGAGCAGAGTGCACCTAATTTAATTGTTATTCTTGGCCTGAAGAGGCCACAAAGATGCAGACTGAACTCTACCAGCCGCATGAAAGCTGACATTTCTAATGAAATTAATGAGATCTTGCAGGCTTTTTATAATTTTTAAAGATTGGAATCTTTCATAATGATTCATAATATGCTACATTAAGATAATTTTACTTTAACAATCTAGAAATTTATGGAAAATACTACTATGCTTACGGGTAAACATCACACTAGACAATTTTGCTTCATTTACGGTACTTTCTGGTTATTTACGATTTCTATCTTATTCTGTCCAAGTTCTCTTTCAAAGTTATTGCCCCTGCTACTGAGAAACTCATTGTTTTTGTATAGGGAACTAACGGGAAGACCAAAATTAGTAATGAATTCACATGATTAAAATTAACCGCCCAAAATATTAGTTAACTTCGGCCTTTCAGTGGGCAATACTATTTCCTCTTCCATGTTCTGTTGTGTGAGTGTGTGTATGTGTTTTAAGTGGACACGGTGACGTCTGCACGGTCCCGTGGCCCAGCAAACACAAACCTGAGTGTCATCTGGTTACCACGAGTCTGCAGATGCAAACTCGGGTCTGGGAAGGAGGCTGGAGGGCAGCCAGCTGCTGCTTTGACAAGCCTCAGCCAGCTTGCCAGGGACCCGGAGCAAATGTTTTCGCTCCTTCACCGGATAGTCTGGGAAGATAAGGAGCTTCAGGTAGTCACTTAAGTGGAACTTCTGGTGTTAGGTTACCGCAGCCTTTTCCTCTCAGTGCCCGAGGGCAAAGAGCACTGTTAATGCCGCCACCACCGGAAAGCGGGTTAAGAGGGGTGACAGCGAACGGCGGGTGGTGTTACAGCTCAACGCTGGGTGTCCTCTGACTCAACGCCTAGATGCCAGTTCATGCTTGGTAGCTTCTCAGAAACTGAAATTTAGCTGTCCGTGGGCGGAAGGGGTGGAATTGATGAATCACCCGTGGGGGGAAAAAATGAAATACATCTTTGTTCCTTGGGACTCAACAATACCCAGTGCCTGAAATGCGAATGTGCTAATTACAGAGATTTCAGAGCAAACCCATAGCCTGCAGAGGGTAAGCACGTTTTTCCTCAGCACGTTCACAAGACCTTTCGGGTAGGTGCCGCAATATTCTGAACACAAGGGATGTAGACGGAATTCAAGGACGACGATTGGGAGCACCCCACAATTCGGGAGCAGGCTGTAAAAAGTCGCACTCGATTCATATGACCTAGCAAAGCAGCTTATTCCTTTTCTTCATCAAGAAGACACCACGTTCCCAGGACACCCAAAACAAACCCTCCAAAAAATACCAAATGTGATATTTTCCTGAAATGTGTGTTTGATTTTAGATAGAAATTGAGTCTCTGAGCCTTGTTCTTTTCTACAATTAAGCTTTTAAATACTGCTTGAACCTTAGTGCATTTTGGATGGACACGGGAGAGGCTGGCTGGTGGAATCCAAGCTCTCTCTCTTCTGGGACTTGGGCACAGTCAGGGGGCCCCTTGGCCCTGTTTCCTTATTTGCAAAATGGGAGCGATAACGTTTACTTACTTTAAGGGTTAAAAGAGATAATGTACAGAAGCTGTTCGGTCCAGTGCCTGGCTAACAGCGAGCGTTCAGTCAACACTGGCATCTCAGATATTGTTTTTCAGGTACCCGGGTAAAAGACTGGACACCGTTTAACAGAGGAAGGGCCGAAATGCCTCCCTGTCTGTCTTCATTCCTATGCAGGAGAATCTGAAAGAAGTTAGGAGACTTTTGCAGGAAGAAGTTGCAAGATCATCTGATCCAAGTCATCCTTTTACAAAAACAAACAAACAAACAAACCCCTAAGGCCCAGAGAGAGGAAGGGACTTGCTTGAATGAAAATGATTCTGTGGCAGAAGAAAGAAGAGGCCCGAGTCCTGAACTCCAGAGCCTTTGCCACGTGCTCGGTGGTCCGTGCGTGGGACACACAGCTAGTGGGAAGGGATCATTGCAGCTGGTCACTGGGATGACTGTTGATTTCACATTTCCCTAAGATCTTAAGATGGGGTGTTGTTTTCAAAGTTCCTTTGTACATGTATTTGACTTCAGATTTGCGTGTAAACGTCTGGATACGTGTGTCTGTTACCTCACGGGTGTGATTTAAGCTGGACTCACACACAGACAGAAGGGCAGGACAGCGCCTGGGTACTGGAGGGATTTTTTTTTTATTACTTTATTGTTGTTCAACTGAGATTTTTTTAAAAAAATTTTAACACACCTGGGGGTAGAGGAGGGGGCGTAGGGAGTGGGAGGGGTCAGAGTGACTACGGGCAGAGGCAGAAAAAGATATTCCCAAAAGTTAACGGCCCATGAGGACGGGTGATTTCTATCTGACCAAGACCACAATTTTCTCCTGGAAGACAAACAGAATCCAGCCAGCCCCTCTGTTCTCTCTTCACTGACAGAGTTTCAGGGGGTGTGTTGAGTTTCGAGACCCCCTTGCTGTGAATCACACTGGAGAATGCCAAAGCCGGGATGACAGATTTGGTTCGGGGGAGGCGACTGAAGCGCCTAAAGATTCTGTGAGTTTGACAAAATCTGACTTTCTTAAAAATGCCCCAGGCCTATGGTTTCAGAGTACTTAAAATACAACCCCACGGTTTTCTATTTATATTGCTAACATTAATTATCATATTACAATGATTTAATATTCATTATTTATAATTAAACAACACGGAGAAGGAAAAGGAAAATATAAATCATTCAGATAACTACTATTATTATTTTCATATTTTTATCTATTTCCTTTTACAGACACATATATTTCCATATGAACACATTAAAAAATGGGACTAACTTACATCCTATAAAGTTTTTTAAAAAATTCTGGATTACTATTAAACATCATATTGTGATAATTATCTCAGTTCAACAAAATATTCCTAAAAAGCTTGATACTTAATGGAGACTTATCATTTCATTTTTAAAAAATTCTATATTGAAATATCTCTTTCCTATTCTGCAGCATAGTGGTGTTTTTCGAAAGTTTCATTCTTGTAAATTACACTGTAGTAAACACCTTTACACACACATTTTAATATATTTTACTATTTCTTTAGAATCATCCATGACCGTGAAATTGTTGTCCTAAAGAGCATGAGTGTATATTTTTTGTGGTTGTAGGCAGCATGTTAAGCATCGCAAACTTCCTACCTTCTGTTAAAGTGAGGCATAATTTAAACTGAAGTTATAATTTACACACAGCAAAGGACACGGAAAAATGAGTATTAGAGGTGTAAGCGCCAGAGGGAGCTGACTGGCACGGGCATTGGAATGTCTCACACTGATGGTGTGTCACGAAGCGCTTTTCAGGAAAGTCGTGCAGTTCACGCCCCTTCCAGCGGAACACGTCAGCACCGTTTGCGCCAAAGCCTCGCCGGCACCGACTCATGGCACCTAAAATACCCGACAGGTGGGTGGGCAAAGCCACTGTCGCACGCCATTGCCTTTCTTAGCTATTTGTGTTTCTAGCGCGTTTTATCTTTTCTCCTTCAGGGTTAAAAACAGGCGTGTCGGTGACATCACCGCTTTGTAGGAGCTCTTTAAATTGAGGTGGTTAACCCTTTGTCCGACGTTTATTTAAATAACCTTTTCAGTCTGTCATTTGCCTTTCAGTTTTGTTGGCATTGCCTGTGGACAAAAATTTTAAAAATCATTCTGGGCATATTCATCCTTTCTTTTGTGATGCCTTCTATTGTTTTTATGCTCAGGAATTCTTTGCGCTTTTCGAGATAATTTAAATAATCACCTACGTTTTCCTTCGAAGAAAAGAGAAACGTAGGTGATTATTTAAGGGATCGCAGCATCATTTTTTGAGATATTGTCTTGTTTTCCTCTCACCCCTCCGTCGCACCTGTGACGTAGCCCCGTGATGGTGGGACCAGCAGAACAGGTAGGTGACCCCCAGGCCGCTTCCTCGCACAGGAAGAGCTTATGTCTACTAAGGTCTCTTTCGTCCTTTTGAAACTGCCCCTTACAATTATTTTCGATCTGTAATACATTTCAGTACTTGGTAGGGTGAGTCCTTCTCATTGGCTTTATGTTTCTTATTCTTCTCCACTGGTCTTGCCTGGTTATTCTTCTCTATGTAAATTCTTATCTTTTAAAACAAGATTCTGGTTTGCAATGAATTTACACACATGTTGTCTTCTCCATCAGAAACATTCACCCAGTGTCACACGCCAAACCGGGAATGGCCGAGATGGACCTCATGGGGGGCTCATGTGGCCCTAACAGTCCAGCCTCATAGGCAGCGGATTTAGAGCGAGGTGACTCATTCTGGTCAATGGACCATCTGCAAAAGTGCCCTGAATCACGTACCAGACAAGGAAATCACAACCGGGAGCAGCTCTAGCTCTCCTGGTACAGAACCTTGGGAGCCGCGTGTTGATAGGATCCCCGTCAGGCCACGGAGAAATCCTAACCCCAGACTCAGTCCTGACCCTCCACCGCCGGCCCTACCGGAGCAAGAGATACACACGGCTTACTTCCCAAGCCACTGAGAGTACAAAGCCCACCCTGTATCACACGTATTCCCACCTCCTGTCCTAACACATGAGGTTCCAGCTTGGACTCCCTCTGCGCATCCTTGCCCGTACCCGCCCCACCAGCAAGGCCTGAGCCTCCGCCTCTCAGATGTGGTCCAGCTCCAGGAACTGTCGCCACTTTCAGTGTGAAAATCACAGAGCAGTGGACTGGAAACCCGGGTGCTTCCTATCTGCAGGATCACATGGAAGTGTCTCCAGGGGAACGAGCGACAACCAGCCTAAGGCTGAGAAGGATGCAGAGGTCATTTATGGTCTTGGTGCCTCTTCCCTCACACCGCTCCTTTCAGTTACCTGCCCCACGGTCTACAATGGGAAAGCTGATCCAGCACCCGTTCCTGAGCCCACTGTGGCCCCTGTCCTGGCATGGAAGCCCTGGGGTTCCTGGGTGAGGGGAATGAAAAGTGATGCATCCGGGGACTGGGAAGCAGCCTTGGGCAGGTCCAATTGTTCCCAACTCCTGGTGCTCAACATAGATGAGGCGGAAATGGCTGAGCTGACGGCTCACGAGAACGCATGTTTTGATGACAGATTGACTTGTCCTATCTTGGCATGTAACTCAGAAGTTTAAACCATGGACAGATCTGGCCACACGGAGACTCCTTTCACTTCTATTTACGAATTTTTGTGGATAAGTTTGTAACTTGTATCAGCGAAAATTGGAATAGAATGGATGTTGCTCCCTGTCTTGTTTTAGCGGGGAGTAAAAGACATCCGAGGAGAAAAAAGCCCCATTAACCCCCTGAAGAGATGTACTTCCAATAAACTTTAGTTTTTTTTTTTCTGTCTAATCATTATTCAATAGCATTTGTAATGTGTTTATGTTGTTGTAATGAGTTGTATGTTAGTAATTAATAGTTTATGTTATTGTAATCAATTGTGTGTGAGAACTTCTGATTATTTAATCAGAAAAAATTACTAGCTAGAGGGTTTATGGCCATAGGAATTTAAAAAACATTCTAATTTTTGCACATATTTTTGATGCAGAGAATTATGTTAGAATAATAAATAAAAGACCTTCCAACATTAAAATCTATTACGCTAGGGTATAAACCTGTAGGAAAATATAATGAAAAGTGGAATGAAAATATGGGCTGAGAGGTAGAAAAGTGTGATATGTGAAGTTTTGTGGGAAGGGATTTTGTGGAGGGAGACTTTTGTCTGCCTGTCGTCGCTGTGTCCCCAGCTGTTAAGATATAACCTGGTATACACTGAACACTCAACTCATGTTTGTTAATAAATGAATGACAAGAAACAATCGGAAAACCTATGTCCACAAATCAGATAGCTATTTCTTCAACATAATCACATGCGACCTTTAAAATCCTGTTTAAAAAAGTTCATAATAAGAGGAAAATTTAAAGACAATGCTCAGTGGAAGAAAGGGTGCAAATATTTATATCTGTATCCGTATTTACTATCTGCATCAACTCACAGGGAAATATGAGATGCAGTCCCATTAGAAAATGGCAGTGGTTTTGAGGGTGTGGGCTGTTGTCTGCTCTGTTATGGATGAGGACCTGCACTGCCTGGAGAGTTTGGAAGCCTGAGAAATGTAAAAGAGGAAAAAGGGCACTCACTGGACGGTGGCAACTTGAAAAGAATCGTGCTAATGTACAGGCACTGTTTGGGCATCCTGTCACCCGTTGAAGCCGTTATCAGGAGAGGGTGTGAAGGCCATGCGTATCTGTCAGGATAGGCTGCGGTAACAAACAGTCTTGAAGTATCAGTGGCTTAAAATGGGTCAGAAAACTAGGGCCCATGGTGGCCTATTTTGGTATGGCCCACAAGATAAGAATAATTTTTATTTTTATTTTTAAAGAGCTATTTAAAAAGAAGAAGAGTATGTGATGAAGATACGTTCTGCAAATTCTAAAATATTTACTACCTGGTCTTTTACTGAAAAAAAAACAAAACGAAAACCCAAAACAAAACAAAACACAAAAAAACTTTTTGGCTGCTGGCTGAAAGCAACACAGATGTCATTCTTGCTCATGATATGTGTCCCTCACGGGTGACACGAGGCTCTTCTCACCCTCCCCTCCCAGACCCAGGAGGATGGAACAGCCGCCATCTGAATATCACGGGTTACCCAGACATAAGAAAGGCGCTTTGGGAGTCACACTCCTACCATGAAACCTGCAGCCCAGAAGTGACATGTGTCATTTCTCTGCACAATGTGTTGACTACTAAGGAGTCATGTAGCCTCTCACAGTGACAAGCATGCCCAGAAGCGGGGCCTGGAGGCAGGGCCTGGCTACATGTGCCCCAGAGAGGGACCGGGCTACGCTCTGGGGACTGGAGGGGGAAGTGACCCTGCAGGGACTCCCAGCAGTCACAGGCAGTGGGAAGGACTCCAAACCCCACCCCAGTGTTTCCTGGAGAAAAAGCCTAGATCTCAGGGCACGGAACCAGGCAGTCAATTATTGGAAATCACTTAAATCTCCACTGTTTGTGTAGCCATTTGGGAAACAGAGCTTTTAAATAATTGAAAGCAAATGACCAACTGGAATGAGGACAGAAGTCACAAAGGCGAATGCCCACGGGGGCCAGTCAGGGCCGGGGATGACAGGAACAGTTGCCAATAACCAGCGGTGGGGACTTCAGTGAACGGGACGGTGGCGGCTACACAGCTCCAGTGTGTGGCCACCGATCCTAGGCCGTTTTGACTTCATTTTATTTTGAAAGGAAAAGCAGTAATCCGATTTTTATATGAGATTATCCAAATTTTGAAATTGGCAACAGATTTTTGAATTACAAAAATGAGGGTAGCCGATAAACCACGTCTATGAGGAACCTTCATCGGAAGGCTTCTGGTCCGCAAGCTGGAGCTGGGGAGCCCTGTTTTCCTTCCGGAGCAAGGCTCTGTCTGCCTGGGACCCGTGATTCTGTGGGCAGCCCCTGTCCTCCCCTGAGTCAGCTCCTGGTTCAGAGGGGAGTGTCAGGTGTTTAGCTCGCCCATCACTCCTCCTTCATCTCGTTCCTTGTCTACACAAGAGACTGTGACTCTATCACAGCCCCCGGAGGAGGTTTAGAGGGTGAGACCCCGAGGCTGGGCACAGAGCGGCTCAGCCCTGCAGGGCCCGGTCCTCCGAGGAGGAAGAAGCCTGGCTCCCACGTCCCTTGGAGCTGCCGGTCAGGCCTGGGGATGGGCTGTCATGGGCAGTGGGACAAGAGAGTGTCCCTGGATGGACACAGAGATGACACCTCTGTGGCACCCCTCACATGCCGCAGGACTTCGTTTCCTGTAGCAACCTGCTTCGTTGGAGCGAAGCCTGCCAGTGCCCTGGGCCCAACCACACTGTGTCTGTCTGTCTGTCTGTTTCAGGGCTGCATGCAGAAAGTACTTGGCACTCATACGTGTTCAAAAGGCTCGTTCTGCAGGCAATCTTCGACCTGTAGTGGTTGGGGAGCATGGATAAACATTCCCCTTGGTAGATAAGCCTGAGGAACATTCCAGAAGCTCCTCAGAGACTCTTAATGGACTCAAGCCCACTAAGGTAACCATCTCGATGAGACATGCTCATACCAGCTCTCCTTTCTGTATGTCACCCTTTCCAGCCCCTCGCCGAGGTGCCCTCAACTCAGGTCCCATAATAATGAGCTGCACGCGAGCCCTGGCCTCAGGCTCCTCTTTCTTGGGGAAACCAAGTGAAGACAAAAGGCCCCCAATAAATGTTGAATGTGGAAAGATGCAAACACAGAAATGAGGGCGTGCGATTTGCCACAGTAGGGTCAGTGGCAGGGGCTGCCGATGCTGGGTGGGGAGGCTATGATTAAATACTTCCTGGAAGTCCGTGGACTGTGATTCCAAATCAAGTGAGAACAGCAGGCCTCCGTGGGATGGTCCTGATGCCCAGCTTTTTCGGCAGAATGCCCTCGTCCTGCCTCTTAGCTCCATCCTACCAAATGAAGACCTCCTTCCTCCCACACAGCCCTTATTTGGCCAGTGATCAAAACGAGCTGTCCCCACAAGCCCCACTTCCAACTGGTCACAGCTCCCGCAGCCCTGGGCTGGGGGATTCGGAGGCTGAGCGAGGCCTCAGGGAGGAGGGGCTACGGCTTGCGCGTCCAGTGCACAAGGTCCCGGCGTGGGGGGGAGGCGGTGACCGTCACTGCACATGTGTGCCCTCGATCCCCAAGGCTGTGTGTGCACTTGCTGAGCTGCTGTCTACGCAGTCGGGAACATTCTCCCTGAAGACAGAGTTTGAGACTATTTTTACCCCGTCGTGTGTTTTGAGTTCACGAAGGACCACGTTAGATCTGATCTCTCCTAGCATTTGGTCCTCTACCCCTGTCATTTTGACATCTGCCCCGCCCCCATCCCAGTGCTTGAGCACCATCTGAACCAGGTTTTTTGTAATCCCTAAAACAGGCTGCTGAGCTTAAAGAATTATAGTATTTGGTCCAAATGACCCAGGAAGATGCCACATGCATTTATGTGTTATAAAAACAGAGGCTCCTAGAATAGCCTGCTTGGAAATGAGAGGTGGTAGACCTCTGGCAGGTCGTTGGTGGCCCTGTACTATTTGGTCAAATGCCCGGGACTTTTACAGAATTTCTCTGGACATTCCCTATTTTGCTGTTTCACTCACACCTATTAGGAAACTCCAGTCACCTCTTCTGTCCAGACAGATTCAGAAGCACTGAGCTTACACTAGCCAGCTCCCTGCCTTGATTTCTCACTCCCAGAAAACTTTCTAAAGCATCACCATGTTATTCTGTTTAAATAACAATAACACTTTAATGTAAATATTTACCCAGAAGATGGTTTTCTGTGTACAACACAGAAAAGCACCGAGAGCAGCCCGAAGTTCTAAAAACAAAGGATGAGATGCAAAAAAAGTGTTAGAACGTCCATGGCATGTAATATTAGGCCGTCCTTAACAGTGACGTGAAAATTAATGTTGAATGTTACTTGTACTAGAAAAACAAAATTTAAAAAGTGTATAGAAATGGAACATAAAAATAATGATGGAGATGCAAATCTATCGATTTTGAAGCATGGCCCCGATAAAGACTCACAGAGGACAAAATGGGGCTATAAATTCATATGTACTGCACCCTGATTTCTGTTGGACGCTGGGCATTTATTTTTCCCACTGTGAAATGTCATTTGTCACAGCAAGCAGGGCCTAAGGCTGGATGCAGGGCTTTTAGAGGCTTTTGATTTTCCTATTGCTATTATCTATAGTTTCTAGTTTATCTATACGGAACATGTAGCACTTTTTATAAACAGGAAGAAAAGTCGTTTGAACAAGAAATGAACCTTAGCACTTTTTTTGAAAAAAAAATTTAATACCTGGTTAAGAGGGGTCAAGCCCCTTGAGTTCATTCAAAGACAGCCCCTGAGACAGGAACTTTCCAAATCAATATTTACCTCGCCGCTCACCAAAGCGTGTGCTAATTGATCACCCCTCTGAAGAATTTTCTGGAGTTGGATTGCAAAGGCCCCAGTAGGGGTCTGGCCTGCTTCAGCAAAGGTGTCTTCTTGTTTGTTCATCCTGCCAGGTACATATTCCGACTCTTTCAAGCCCTGGCAGGTCTGTACTCACTTAGGTAACTGATATCCAGGTGCAGACCAGGGTGCTGTGCCCAGAAGCCCCCCAAAGGCAGGCTGGCGGTCCTCTGCCTGCGTGCAAACCCCACCCCTCCCTCCCGGGACAAAGGAGCCGGCTTCCCCTCTAACGTTACCCCGTGGGATTGCAGGTTGTGGCCCTGTGCGCACCTAAGCTTTGTTTATATCCCTGAGAACAAAGGCACAGAAAGCCACCGGGGCAGAAAGGTGGTTCCAGCGGCCAGCCTTTCTCTGCGCGCCCCGTGCTGAGTGCAGGAAGGGAAATCTCTGCCACCCCCCGTCACCCCCACTTCTTAAAACCCCCCTGATTACAAATGTTGTTAAAGGTTACTGAACTAGAAAAACAAACCACGCGGGGGCCGGCGCATTCCCACTGACAGACGGGAGCGCGCTGGGAACTCGAGTTGTTGATTCCCGACATTTCTCTGCGCCTCCATCAGGAAGTGGGCTGTTTCCCTTTGGACACTCATGAGAGAGGATTACCCACAATCTAGAAACTGCTATCAGCTTTCTTCTTCTCTCCCGAACGAACACAAAACCATTTCTCAAGTATCAGCTTTTCCAACAAAAGTCTTTAGCTACTGACATTGCATCATAAAAACAAACTCCTCGGCTTTGACCCTGAGGTATGTCCTCCCTCCCGATCATGTTCCAGCGAAGAATATTGTCGGTTGCTGACTTCAGGGAGAGGCCGGAAGATGGAGGCCAGGGCCCTTCGGTTCCTTCTCTCTCTGAGCTGGAGCCTGTAAGTCAACACCATCCGTCCCGCTCCTTGTCCCCTTCCCTTGGCGTTTTTCACCGTGAAGCGGCCCAGCGAGCTCTGCCTGGTGGGTCTGCGGCCATCTTTCCGAAGCTGGAGATGAATGGGCTGCAGAGAACAAGCTGGAGGGGTGTAATCCCTCAGGGAGCCGATGAGAAGCTACTTTTGTTTCATAAGCACTCCGAGGAACTAACCTCCATTGCCAGGAGGAGCTGGGGGCTCCCCACACTCCCCGTGCCCGCCAGCCGTGTTTTATATTTTATTTAACCTTTGGGCCTTTAAAATACCAGGCCACCTTTCTGCAGGAGTCCTCGACCTCGTATGATTGTTAAAGGAAGACAGGAGAGAGAGGGAGGGCTGGAGGGAGAGAGGAAAAGAGAGAAGGACAACCCTATCGCACTCCGAGCGACACTGAGACAGGCACAGAAAACGGGAAACCACCTGGCCCGGGCCCCCTGGATGTTTGCTGTGGAAACAACTGCTCCCATTTAACGAGAAATGACATCACGAAGCATTTGCTGCCCTTGCTGCGGCCTCTTGGGCTCGAGAGCCATTCTTGCTCAGATCTGACTGAGACTCCCGAGTTCGAGGAAGGAACCAGCTCGTGGTGCTGGAAGCGGCCTGCGGGACAGGGCTCGCCACGGTGGCATCCGGACCACCTTGTGGCGGGGCTGAGCCTCTGTCTTCTCGGAACGCTCCCTTCTTGCCCAAGGGCCAAGGGGCTGTAAAACGCTTTAAAAACATTGTATTTTAACAATGCCGCACAGCAAAAATGGTTTGCTTTTAATGGCCATCTGTCTAAAGTCTCTTTTTTATTTAGGAAAATCTATTTTAAATTAAATATCATAAGCCCACGAGCCATAGCAAACAATATTTTTGACCATATGCTCTGAATTAACGTGCCAAACGTGGCAACCTCTCTTTTCTCAGCAGAAAGTCGCTTCACCCTGATGTGGGCATGAGGAGCCCGAGGGTGGCCAGGGAGGAATTTTCAATAAGGCCGCAAGGACAGGGTGATGGCCGGGAACCAGCAAGCAGGCTTCCCTCAAGTTACCCGTCTTCTGAATTGCCTCAACATGGATCCACTTCCCTTTTAAGAAAGTCCCTTTGATCCATTTTCCCCCCTTGTCTAGAAACTTGGTGCCCAGGAGTCCCAGCAAGGCCGGCCACACTCGAGATGACTTCGGAAAGTTGCCATAATCCCTTTCATCTGCCGCCCGCCACTTGAGTGGGTGCTATGGTTGGAAAGCATGTTTCTTTCATCAGGTGCTGGGCAGAAATGGAAACTTGGTGTTAACGTCCTAGTGCGGGCCGCTCTGCCCGTGCCTGTGGCTGATGCTTCCGTTCCCTGCCCCAACACCTTCCCCAATTACCCCTTCTCCCCCAAAAGAACAGCACGGCTGCCCCAGGAGGCTGGGGCCCTTGGTGGCCAGGAACCCAGGGAACTGGTGGCACCTGACGAAGGGAGGGGAATTGAGGATTCACTTGGTGACGGTTCCACGGGAGTCTCAGGGACGTGAGCATCTGATCCTTTGCAAGATCACAGTGCAGGCCCTTCTCCTACAGAGGCTGTGGTTCCAGCAGCTGCTTCGGGCTATGGAGTAGCTTTCCGCAGGGAGACTTAAAACTCATTCAGCGGGAGCCTCGAGTCTTTGTTTTTGCTTCCCATCCTCTCTTTCTCCCATTCTCCCACATTTCCTTTTTTTTTTTAGTTTCTGCCTATGCAACCTTGAACATCACTATTAATGATCCTTAATGTCTAGGGTCATTGGTGATGGTTAAAGCTAGGACTGTTTTGTTATTATTTTATACCTACTGAGTGCTATCCAATTTACAAGTATCATTGTCCTATCTTCTAACAGAGCCGTGGGTGTCATCATCCCCATTTTTGAGGCTCTGAGTTCTGAGGGAGGTTCCCTGAAACGCCGGAGACTGCACATCTCACAGCGGTGGGTGCCGACCCCCCGACGTGGGGGGCTCTGAAGTCCACGTTCTCCCTCCTACGCCTTCGCCATGGTCACAGTCTGCGTCCGGGTCTCCTTTTCTGGTAAAGTGAGCTTTATGGCTCCACAATATTATTGGGTCCTTCCAACTGGGCTGGTTATTCAGCCGTGGATTTCTCCCTTATCACGTTCCCCAAGTGCTGTTCTCTGGGTCATAAATCTCCTGCTGGGCCTCACAGCAGGTGTGTCAGGAGGACAAGCTTTGGAGAAAGATAGAGCTGGGTCAGGTTCCAGGTCAGCACTGAATAGAGGTCCGCGAGCCTCAGTTTTGTTTTTCCTAAAATGGGGTGTGTGTGTGTGTGTGTGTGTGCGCGCGCGCGTGCGTGAGGGCAGGTTGCTTAAAAATAGGCTTTCCTGCTATTGTTGACACGCAGGTGAGTGAGACTTTGTATGAAGTACTGTGCACAGGTGCATGGTTAGTACTGATTTCCCTCCTTCTCCAACCCTACCTTGAGCCATGTCCCCTCAGGCACTGTGCTCCAGCTCACTAATAGTTCTAATGTTTTTTTTGTAAATAATACTTTAATTGAAGCATAACAGGCATAAAACAATACATAAAATTGGATGTATAGGGCCTCGATGAAATTTCACATTCATGAAGTCAGCAGAAATAAGATAGGGAATATTTCCGACCTTCTACAAGTATCTTGGTGCCCCCATAGAATTACTAGACTTCCAAACAAAAGAAACAAATAATATGATATACAATACCATATATCGATTTTCCTGCTTTTAAAATAAATACACACTTTTCCCACAGGACGTGTTCTTTCTTTTTATTTTTTTGAAGTCCTAGGCTCTTCCTGAACAAGAGGCTTCAGGTCCCTCATTACCTCTCAGGTGGATGTGTCTCTTTCCAACCTTTGCAGGGTCCCTATGTCCAGGTCCTTCAGTGACAAGTAAAAGGAACAACCACTCTCCTCCCCACCTCTGTTTGGGTGACGCATTCCACCTTGACAGTCTTTGAGGGACTGAGGTTGGACACTGTCTGGGCTTGGGCCTTGTGCTCCAGATCTGAGGGGGCAGCTGACTCTGGCTGGGCGAGGTTCCCAGGCTCTGTGGCAGCTGCTCTCCAGCTGTGTTGGGCAGGAGGAGGGTGAAGGAAGGGAGGCCCCAGGGTGGTTCGCCTTCTCTGTCTCTGTCTCTAGGGCAGTAGGGCAGTGACTAGGCTATGGTGGCAGCCTCAGGCCCCAGGCCCGAACCCCCTGGTCCCCACCTCTACCAGACAGTCTCAGCCCATGCTCCAGCCTACCCCGGAGGACCTTGACTTCCCTCTGAGGACACACCTGCTGTGGCTTCCATGGGGTCTCCCAGGAGAGTCTCTTGTGTAGGATTGTCCTGCTCACTGTCTCCTAGGGTCTAAAATTCTTGTTCTCAGATCTCACCTCAAAATCCCGCCTGGTGGTCCATTAAACTGGGGAAAGTTCCACACTACATGGCGCATATTCAGCACATTGAGGCTTTGAAAGGTCCGGCGGAAGAAAAACCCACTCGACCTCATCACAGCCAAGGCTTGTCATTTGACCACAGAATCTGCTTCTGGGTGACATCTATTATCACCTCGCAGAACAAACCTTTTCTTAGATAAATACTCCTCGGACTGTGGTAAGACTTTGATGAATTTCCATAGTTCTGAAAAAGTTGATTTTGACCGTTTTGCCTGTGTTCTCCTGGTTTTTATAGAGGAGCAGATTGTTTGGACTTTCCCCATTCTGGAAGCCTGGCCCCCCCGCAAGTGCAGAGCTGAGACACACATCGGCTGAGGCTGGCCTCTCCCCTCCTGTGAAGCCATCCGCAGCTTCTCTGTGTCCCCTGCTCCTTCGTCTTCCAAATCGCTTTGCATGCACGGGCTCTGTCATCCGTGTGCAGGGACTCTAAGCAGTTCCTGGTGTCCATGTGTGACAGTGACTGTGGGAAAGACTTCCACATGCCTCTGTCTTTTTAAATGATGCCATCAAGTTCAATGCCTTTTTCAGAAAGTCAGAAGCCAGGGCACGCGCTGGTTGGGTGTTGCCAATGTCTGTTAGTGGGTGAGGTTTTGGACTTCAGGACACAGTTTCCTGGAGAAACAACAGCCCGGAAAAGTTTATCCAACTTCCACGCGCATACAGATCACCCGGGGGCTTGTCAAGATGCAGATGCGGATCCAGGAGGTCCGTGGTTCTGTGTTTCTGAGCAGGATGCCCGGGGTGACGGTCCACAGGTCACAACTTGGGTCGTGGCGTCCTGCACCGCCATCTCCCACGCAAAATGTTGGCCTCGTGAGAACATGCACTAAGTTCTAATTTTGGCAAATGTGTTTCTGAAATACCAGGTATAGGGACAGTGCATGGGGAAAAGACTCCAGATTTCCACCAAAGGTACAGGTCACCTACAACCTAGATTAGGAAAGCTTCTGGGAGCCGCTGTGGGAACCTACAACCAGGCAGGCTTAAGGCGGAGGCTGCCAGAATCTGTAGCTGAAGTTCATGTCCCTGTAAGCACTGCCACCTCTGGGAAGCATCCCCCTCAGCCAGCCCTGTCTCCTCGGGGAAACAGGAGGTTTACTGTGCATCTGAGATGTCCTCGCTACTTTGGGACCTCAGAGTATCCAGCATACTGTGAGGAGAAGCTGAACGCGGGCTGGTGGTTTAGATTCTAGATTGGCAAACCTGATGCTGGCTGGCTTCATAGTGTCATGGGCTCTACACGGACCTCAGAACAAAACGCAAAGCCCTCGTCATGGCCTGCCATGCCCTATGTCCTGACCCCTGCCCGTCTCTTGGACTTGATCCTCTACCACCCCATCCCTTGCTGATGGCACTTCAAACACCTGGCCTTTCTTTCTGTGCCTCAAATATCTCCCATTTGTCACCTTAAATACAAAGCACCCACATTGTCCTCGTTGTTCATGTACTGAGAGACAGAGTGACCCAGGTCTTCATGCCACTTGTCATTCAGGTCCCACTTCAGATGTCCTTTCCTCTAGAGAAGCATTTCACGACCTGTCCACCAACCAGGGATGGACTACGCTTTTTATTTTATTCGTAGCCCTACTGCCAACTCAAGAGTGTGCTCATGCGTGTGGTAGAAGCTATGTGCCCTGACCAGATCCTCTGGTCAGGCTGGGGTGCCTACTCCCTGGCCACTGCGAGATGTGACTGTCAACAGCCCATGGTGGCGCCTCTATACCACCACTTGCTCTGGACCAACAGAAGCCACCTAAGCCAGGGATGCTGGGGAGCCTACAACAGCAGACACCTCCACCCAGGCAACTGGCAACCATGCCCAACCCATTACTGACTCAACAGCTCGGCCCCCGTGTAGCATCTCAAGGCAGGTCCACCCTTGGGGCATTCACCCTCCGGAGCTCCTCAGGGACCAGCTGATACTAGACTCAGCTTTGGTTCACTTCATGCCCTGCCCTCTTCTGCCGCCCACAACCCCTTGTAAGTCCCCTGGAAGACTTGTTTCTTGAGGCTGCAATAAATCACCTTCCCAAGAATGCCCATCTCAGCCCTGCTCCTAGGGAACTCGCCTTAGATAAGTGCTTGGTTCCTTGCTCAGGACAAGCATCTGAACTCTAACCCTGCACCCTCCAAGGGAGCGGGACTCAGTTTATCTTACCCATCCCTGTTTTCTCAGCACCACGCCCACCACACAGCAGACGCTCAGCGAGGCCGTGCCGAATTAACGACGGCTGAACAAACCTGGGTTTATACTGTGTAATTGCCCTCAGAGTAATGACAGCTGAGTGTCAGCACCAGGGTCACAATCCACCTGCCGCCCCTACCCCGCCAGTGGAGACCCCGGGCTGTACTGGGAACCAGTGCGCTTCTCCGATTTTTACCCTCCTGCAGTGCAAACCCAGAACAAGCCGGGGGTGGGGTGGGGATGTCACATCCTGCCCTGCAACACGCCTCCCTCAGACTCTGATTACACAAAGTCCTCAAAGAATATGATTAATGTAACTCAGCCATATTCACACTCTGACATTCTTCCCAGCCAAACACATATTTTAGCCTCACCCAGTCCCTTTCAACAAATAAGCTGTTTTGAAAATGATTTCCAGGGCGCTGTCTGTTGCCATAGGAATGACATTAAATGAAAAGGACAGAAAATATAGAGGGTGATAAACTGCATACTTGGATGACATACTTGACTTGGAAGCCTGTGCTCAAATGAGGCAGACATGCCAAGATTTTTATGAAAGACAAAATTAAAATGTATCACTATCAAGCTGTAACTGACAAGGTATTGTGTGGCGGGCTGTTAACACACTGCTCCATGTATTTATTGTTTGTCATTTTACTGGCCCTGACAAAGGTCTCTCAGCGCTGTAAATCACACCATTAAATCTGCCACGGCCAACAGAGGCTGCAGGAGAGGAGGGAGAGAAAGAAAGAGCGCAGTTGAATCTCGCATTCTGGGACATGCTGGGCCCGCTGGCCTGTTCTCCAAGGAGCCGCCCCCCTCTGGGCTGATACGTCTCTAAGTGTCAGATTGTTGGCTTTTGACCCCTTGAAAAGACAAAGAATAAATAATAAAAAAATGAAAGCATGCGCCTTCCTCTATCCTCTTTTGCTCTATTCTCAATTGCTCTTAATTTTGCATTGGGGCAAGATGTTCAGAAATTACCGGCCAGCCCAGTGCTAGGTTATGCTCTTTCGGGTGCAAGATGCTCTGGGATGCCCCGGGGAATACCTCAGTGGGCTTCTGCTGTTTCCTTGCGGGGAGGCCTCCCTTCACCAGCTGAGACTTGCTTACTGTCCAACTGGTAAAGGTTTAAGTCTCTCCACACCTGCGGCTGCCGAGCAAAGTGAGAATGTGTAAAACGACTGGCTACGGGACACGACATCAGCCAGCTGGGTCCTGCCTCTCTGTCTAGCTGGGCCTCAGGAGACCTGAGCTCTCGGCCTGTCCCATCCCTTCTTTCCAGATGCTGGTGTTATGAGACACTCGTCAGGAGCTGGCCAGCAGGGTGAGGCAGACGTGGAAAGGCGAACTCGGATCTGGGTTGGGATCACAGTTTCCCTGGATGGAGCTGTGCGGTTCTTTGCAAGTTGTTAACCCTCTGTGGACCGTGGTTTCCTCGTCTGTTTAGAAAAACGCGAGGTCAGATTTCAATGACTTCTAAGTTGTCTTCCAGCTCCAATGTTAAATAAAATGAAGGGACAATGGGAGCTCATCTGGGGCTTTTTACTGCCTCTGGGAAGGCCCGCCTATGTTATCCAAAATGTATCTCAATCAGAGGTGAGTCTAAACAAAGAACTATCAGGCAGTGTGTCATTCTCTCCAGAAAAAATAAAAATAAAAGAGGAGAAGGAAGAGAAAAAACACCTCCCGCAGCCTCTCATCCCGGGAGTGGGAAGCGAGACTTCAATCACTGGTTTGGAGCGGGCACAGTGTCTTCAGGTTTCATTAAACACGGCCGAGTTCCCTGCCGACGCTTCTCTGTCATGTCTGCTTTTATTTTTGTAACGCGAAGGGGTGTTTTCGACAACAGAGTTTCCCGGGTCAGACAGGTTTCATCTACACACTTCTGCGCAGGGGCTCGTTTCCCTGTAACCTTCGAGGCTAAGAACCACCTCTGTTGTGTCTGAGGATCTCCTTATGCAACAATTAAGTGGGTTCACTCGCATTTTTAGGGCGTGCGGTTTTTGTCTGGATCGTCAGAAGGCTGTCCACGCAGGCTTCGAGACCGGCAACTTATACATTGAGTTTGCAATAATCCTATAATTACAGATGGGAGGGAAAGTTGAAATTGCTTATAATTGGGAAAAGTCTGACTAGTGAACCGCGCCTTCTTCTGTGGACTCCGGGTTATGAGCCAGCCCCACCCTGGCCTAGGAACTGCTAGGAGACACTTTTTAGATGCTGTCGTGATAAGAAGAGGCAAAGAGCGAAGTTCTACGTTTGTGTTTGGAGTGGGTCCCTAGGCCTTGGTTCTGGTTCTGCAGCTAATCCTGATTTGCTACTTTTTCTACGGAGTTAACCCACGCTGCTTAGGAGACCGGGCTCCAGAATGGATCTGCCAAGGTACAAGCCTCGACCCCACCATCTACTGCTGTGTGACCTTGGGGGACTTGCTATGCCCCTCTGAGCATTATTTGTCTCATCTGTAAGATATAGTAGTTAATATTCAGTGAAGTAAAGCACGCTGAACCTAATTTATCACACGAGAGGGGTATAAAGAATCTGAAATATCATTATTTAATGTACTCATGCAAATTAAAACTATTAATATTCTCCAAAGCTCAGAAAAACCCTATCAAGGAAGTTGATGTAAATCCATTTCACAGTACTAAAATATTCAAATACATTTAGAATACATATACATAGAGAGAGAGAGAATATCCAAATTTATTTTCTATTTAGAAAATGCAAATTATTACTCTATTGAGAACTTTAAAAACCAGTTTTCTTTTGGGCATTTCAAAAGGAACAAAGTGTGCACACATATATCAGTAAGCCAAAGGTAATATACATAACGAATACTCACAGACAGTCAGAGAAAGACAAATTAACACAAGGATGTGCATTTTCCCTGATCGCCTTGGCAGTGAGCAGTGGTGGGCTGTCTGGGGTCAGTGAGGGTTGATGGTCCATTGAGAGCGGGGTTTCTTTCTGGGTGATGAGATTATAGAAATCTTCACTTTCATTTTTTTTTCTTTTACTTCATAGATTCTCTAAGTATTTTTAAAAGATGCATTTGTTTCATGATGAGGAAAAAATCATAAAACCATTTTTATTTTCCAAAAGCACCCTAAAATGTATTTGATCACATTATGTAAGGGGAACACTGACTGGTAATCTTGGGCCCTAGGATTTTTCACTGCCCCCCCACCCCTGTCCCCGGGGGCTGAGTTTTCAGTTGGACCGCAGATGTTTACATGGACAGAGATTTGTCCTAACTGTCTCAGTCCTCACTGAGGGGGTCCTTTAATGTCCTAAAAGTTATGTACCCCCATACAGTTATTCTGGCATTCATTTACTTAGAATTTTTTGAAGATGAAGTTACTTTTATAAACAGAATTAATTAAATGCCAAGAACAATTTGCCTTGTTTACACTTTAAGAAAAAAATAGAGCAAAATCTAAAATACTCCTTTGGGGTCAAGGCTGGACCACATTCTGAATTTCAGGGGGCGGACAAGGCCGGTGAAAAGTTCTGGGGGCACCTTGGAGGCCTGTCTGTCCAATGATCATAATCTGTCCAGTGCAGTGACAACACAATCCCCATTACTTCTCACATAATAAGGTCCAACTGATGTGGGGGTGGGGGTAGGTCTGGGAGGACGCTGCTCCGCGCAGTCATTCAGGGGCGCAGGCAGATGGAGGCGCCCGCCCAAAGGCCTCCCGTGGGAAGAGAGGGTGGAGCAGGGCGCAGGTGGTACAACAGGCCAAGCCCAGAAATGGTGCGCCTCACCTCTGCTCGAAGCACCTCTCTCCCAGCCACCCCTGTCTACGAGGGAGGCTGAGCCTGTGCCAGGAAGACAGGGGTCGGAGTAGGGCGAGCAGCAAGCCACTCTGCCCGCGGTCTCGAATCACTGGTGTGCTTCGAGCAGGTGCTCAGAAAATGTCCTGCTGCCTCAGAAGGTGCCCGGCTGGTCACTTTCACCAGCTCAGGCATCTCCCCTTGCGGCCTGAGACGGGGCTCCGTTTGCCAAACGTCTGCGGTGCGCTGGCCGTCCTGCTTAAGGGCGTTTGCTGAGGTCCCATCCTGTGCCAGGCACTGTGCCAAACGCTTCCCATGCATTATCTGAATCGGTCTTCCTGAAAAACCATCTGTGGGAGCAGCCACTCTTATCACCCCCATTTTACAGGTGGGCAAACTGAGGCTCAGTAAAGTCTCTCCACCAAGGAGACCAGCTTGTCAGCCACAAGCTGATTTTGGAATCCGGGCCCTGCATCATCTTCAAAGCTGCTGTTATGCCCGAGTTTAACATTCTGCGTGGGGGAGGGGCAGCAATTACAGGGGCAGAAGGGTTACCCATGTGGGACTGGTGGCCCAGTGTTGGCAGTGTGGCACCAAGTACAGTTTCGTCCTGTGTTTTTCCCCCAAAGTACTTCGAACACACCCTGCTCGGGCCTGTTGTTTACGTATGAAGTGAATGCTCAACTTTGCTCAGAAATGCTTTTTATGGAAAACTGCTTTCTGTCTGGTATGATTTTCAATAATTCTCAGTGGAGTGATGAAATTGGATCAGCACATCACCTGCGTCTGTTTTCCTTTCCCAGGCGATTCTGAAAGGGGTGTAAAAGATCTTTTTTATTTTTTCCAATGCTAATCTTCAAAATTCTTCTGGGGCACACAATCCTGAAGTCAGCTTAACTGCAACCAATGCCAAGTTTTCTTTTCTTTTCTTTTTTTTTAAAGCAAACAAAAACAACCGGCAAAATAAATAAATAAATGTAGCCATGGGAAGGGATCCCTTTCTGCTGATCTCTCGTATATGTAAGAATATTTTTGGCTCCTTCGCTTTTGGTCATATGCACTTTCGAGAGCTAAATTTTGAAGGGGTGTAGGTATTCTCTACAATATGAGAGAATTATGTAGAATGAGGTCGGGGAGCACCATTCCATTTTCCAGTCTGTAATGTCATATTTCGTTGTATTTTTAGGGCGTGTGCTTAGAGAAAGCACCCCGCAGAGCCACACTAGAAAGTATGTCTAAATATAAGAAAAAAATCGAATTACTTAATTTCTTCCAAAAAATAAAAAGGAAACGGAAGCTGTCAGATGAGCCCATTAATAAACCAACTTTCAAATTATCACGTTTTAAAGGTGTCTTGAAAGCTTGGTAACTTCTGGCACAAATATTACAGAGATATTCCTCATTAATTTAAACCAGCCGATTGGTGTGATGTAGTATTCTGTGCACTCTAAGTTTTGTCTTCCCGGTGCTGAAAAAGTGAAATCTGATTAGATCTATAATCATGCATCTCTGTTACCTTTCTTTTTTGTTTTTTACCCTCATCTGAAGACAGGCTTTATGGATTTTTTAATTTTTTATTTTTTTAGAGAAAGAAGAGGGAGGAAGGGAGGGAGGGAGAGAGAGAAAGAAGGTTTATCCACAGAGAGAGAAGCATCAATCAATTGCCTCTTGTACACGCCCCGACACGGGACCGAGCCCGCAGCCCAGGCATGTGCCCTGACTGGGAATCAGACCCTCAGCCCTGCAGTGCACAGGGCGACACTCCGACCAACAACAGCCTTGGCAACAGCTACTTAGAGATCATCACTGGCCATTTTGTTTCAAGATTGACCCAGAACCTTGACCAAACATGTCAAGATTTCTATTCCTTTGTTTTCTAATGTTCTTATTTAAGCAGAATTAGTGAAAGGTGGATGGACAGCTGTTATGAAACATGCCAGAGGAAAACAATACTGAGCAGACTTTTTTTTTTTGCCAGAAAAACCTCTCCTGTTGGAAAAGTAAGCCACGCCAGTTTGCCCACGAAACTCTGCCTTTGCTCACTGATTCTAACAGCAGGGGCTCTTTTCCACAAACAATTCCATTCCCAGCGCCCAGGGAGACGCCTTCCTTCCTATGTCGGCCAGATCTATAAGAAAATTACAGGGACTTGATCTAATAGTCTAACGCTTCTTGTTTCTCACCTGCTAGAAGTTGTTTGGGACTTAAACATTTCACGGGCAAGGTTTCAATGAGCAGACCGAAACACAGTGGCAAAGCAAGAAGGCCAGAGGATCCAGATGGTACTGAAAATAAACATCATCAGTTGTTGCATGTGTATAGCTGTTTACCTGTACTTGTGACAAGGGACCGGAATGACCGCGCTTCCTTGAAACTTTCAAAACAGACATTGTATCAAAAATGTCCTTCAAAATAGGTAGCACCAAAGGGTCTATTCTGACTGTGCGGACGGCCAGTGGAAATCTCAATGGGATGACACCTAGGGGTGTCTAGACTTTTGGCGTCTCTGGGCCACACTGGAAGAAGAATTGTCGTCTTGGGCCACACATGAAATACACAAACACTAATGAAAAGTGATGAGCAAAAAAAAAAAGGGTTTTAAGTAAATTTACGATTTAGTGTTGGGTTGCACTCAGCCATCCTGGGCTGCACACGGTCCACAGGGTTGGACATCACTGCAAGTTACTAGACAGAAGGAAGAATGGGGAATGGTGCGGGGGTGGGGGGGGAGGCGGGGAGGTGGAGAGATTGCCTGATGGTCTGGTGCACAGTTCTGCCTGACAATGGACCCTGAACCGAGTCCTTTCAGGATGGGAGAGGACTTCAGCCCAGCTCCAGCCTGGAAGACTGCGTGAGTGTTCTCGGGAGGGAGAGTCTGCGCAGCACACGGCTCCTGGTGTCACGGCCCCAGCACGGCTGGGAGGGCTTCTGAAATCTCGCCTGCTTTGTGTCTCATTGGCGGCATCAGTGCATTGCTGGCGAGGGGCTTTAAAGGTTGCAGAACAGCAACAGGCTGCCGCTTCACGGGGAGGCAGGTGTGAGGCATTAAACACGCACTGGACCCCAGCATTTTTAATCCCAATGACCAATTTACTTGGAATTTAACTCGGGGCCAGGCACAGAAAGCGCGGCTCCTACGGTGTCCTCGAGCACGCCCTGCACACATGTGTGCGCCCTGCACGACAGCGGATCACAGAGAACTCTCCATTTCTTCTCTCTTCCTCCTTTCCCTGGGTGGTTTGAAATTTCTGTGGTGACTACACTTGTCTTAACATATCAGAAAGGGCTTCTTAACGGTAACTTTTTAGGAAAGGTTGGTCAGAATTTACGATTGGATGGAGGATGGGTAGCAGATGAGGATTTTTCGATCCTAATGATTCGAGAAGTCTTTAAATCAAGGCTTTGTATGATCATTGCACTGGAATTAATTACCCTAGAAGTATCTGATTTTTCTTCCTACCTCCCTTTACCTGCGATGCTTCTATGAAAATAATGTAGAATCTATTAAAACACTCATGACCGAAATCCAACTTAACAGTATTTATCAGGCATCTATACCACGTTTAGAATTGCTTAGAGAGAAAGTGTTGCTATATGAAGCACAGAGAACGAGTAATACCTGCTCTCTGTTTCTGAGCCATCTGCATGCTGAAAATTAATTAGAAAACAGCACAGGACAGTATGCTATCAATTACCCAAGTGCATAAAATGTTCATTTTCCGTTCCATTGTCTGAGATGGCAGATGTGCAGACTAGATGATTCTGGCAAGGTTTTCAGGGGCAACAGGACTTCACAGAAGCCCCAAAGGAAGGTTTTTAGACAGAAAGCATGAGATGAACAAGAATGGGGACTCTTGCAATGGTGAATAGCTCGACAATTGGAATCACCGAGATTTCCTTTCTGTCAGCAAAGGGAACAGCTCTTCCTTCCTTTCTTCCTTCCTCCCTTTCTTTCTTTCTTTCTTTCTTTCTTTCTTTCTTTCTTTCGTGTTTATTGAATTTATTGAAGTGACCTTGCTTAATAAAATTATAGGCTGTGGGCATACAATTCTATACTGCATCATCTGTATATTGTATTGTGTGTTCACCACCCCAAGTGAAGCCTCCTTCCATCACCATTTCTTCCCCCTTTGCCGCCTTGTACCTGCCCCCACCCCCTTCCCTCTGGTCATCACCACACTGTTGGGTCTGTGAGTTGTTTTTTTTTTTTTGCTTAATCCCTTCACCGTTTTTATCCAGCACCCCGAAGCCAAGCTTGAGAACAAATAAGGCACTGTGACTTTTTCATCTTGGAAAGAAAAAAAGAGAGAGAGAAAGGTAGTTGGTATATTTCTCTCATCAGCAAGGCTGCCTTATGTTGTAAATCTTGGGAAAATTTTAGGGTAGGGAGATGTACGACATGGAGGCCCGGGAGCCTGCTGGAAAATAACTCTTCACAGGGCAGAAAGGAGAAGCCCACAAAAACCTGAAGTTGGCCGGGCTCCCCAGAGGATGTCTTGTTTGTCCCCTGTGCTCGAACTGCAGGCCAAAATGAGGCTGGACAGTGTGCCCGGTAGAAACACACAGGGACCAGCTACAGTCCCACGAGGGGAGAAAGACCTGACTCCACCCAAAAGAGCTGGGGTCTCTGCAGCCCACCCACCCCCTCCTGTCTACCTCCCCAGCCGTTCATATCACTCATTTGAAAGAAAGGCCAAGGACAGAGAAAAGACAAGTAGAATATCGTGAGCCTCCTTGGCTTTTAAAGGAGCCCACAGAACTGGGTGGATTGCAGGAGCAAAGCTGGAAGTTGTGGGAAAGAGTACCTGTTTTATGAGGACTTTTCCTCTAAAAAATTAATGTCCATCTGCAAGGACAGGGTGTGGCAATGAGAGCCTCCCTTCCACCGTGGGGGGCTGTCCAAGGCCGGGGCTTCCCCGCAGCCCCTCCTCCCCAGAGTGCCTGTGCGGCTTGCTCTTTACTGGGCAGCTAGGAGAGAGCGCCATCAATCATGGGGTCAGAAGGCATGGGTTTTGGATTTCTTAAATATGGCTCTGCCCTGTGGGGATTTATTGGATTTGGGGGTTTTATTTGCTTGCTTGGCGTATTTATTGAATCTGATATCAAAAGGACAAGAGTAGGAGGGATCAGATATTTCTGAGGAAAATGACAAACGGGAATTGGAGTTTCGAAGCCAATGTTCACTGAACTTTGGACCAAGATAACCCACAGCAAATTCAATTAAGAGTCGAAATCACCTACCCAGGAGAGGAAGAATGTTCGGTCGTGGGATTCCGCTGTTAAAACAACTGTGTAATAACTCTAACAAATTCTCTTCAGTCAAAAATAAAGACCACAATTGAAACATTGCTCAGCTAACTTCACGTGCCCTGCAAAATCTCACTGAGCTTTAATAATAAGCCCCACAGAGATGCCCCGGAATTCAAGATGAGCTTAGAAGCTAGCATTATAACCAGAAATTCAGAGCCTCGGTTGTATTTCTAACTCAAAGCACACAAAGCAACAAATTTTAAAAAGTATAACTTCAATACAACTTTGAAAGATATACTTTGTGCTTAGTTCAATGTATTTACTGAGTGCTTACTATGTGCCAGTTACCACTGTAAGACTGGAATGCCAGCATCTCATGCCCTGTGATTCATTTTCTCTTCCCTTGAGGGAGAAACTAGAATTAGCCCATTTTAAAGACAGGGATGCTGAGGAAAAGCCAGTGAATGAAAAGGGCAGGTCTCAGCACGTGACCACGGAGAAGGGGGAACACTCGGGTCTACTGGATGCTTGATTAGGTATCGTTAACCCCCACATGTCCTACCCAGCTTCATGATTCTGGTTTAGAACCTAAAAAAAATCATCATTCAGAGTCAAGGAACAAGGAAAATTAATTAAAAAATTCCAGAGAATACATTTGTGATACAAGCAAACCTACAAAACAACTTTCAAGGAATGTTTAATCTTTCCAGACGACAGTGAGCTGCTGCTAATACCTGTGCAGGTGTGTGTCGGGATGGACCCTTGGAAGGACTCACGTGTCATCAGTCCCATGGCAGAGTCTGATGAACGGAAATGCGTCCCTCATCAACAATGAGGACTCCCTGCGGTTTGGGAAGGGGCTGGTCTAGAAAAATGAGTTTTCTCGATGGTTGCTATTGGCCCACCTAAATACCAGACCTAATCATTTACAACAAATATTTCTGATATGTATCTTTTCCCCCATAAATTAAATACCCTGTCTATCCAACTTGACTTTCTAGATTTTTCAAAAGCAAATTTTAAATATATTTGTGGTCAAATACATAAATCTTTCCTATTCTCTGGTGTGCTGGTTAGTCAGCTCTCAAACACTAAATAAATAAATAAGTAAATGCTCTGATTTGTAGTATTTGCTAATTCATGTGGTATATTAAACACTCCTCTATGACTGACTTTAAGTTACCAACAGTTTCATTATCTATTAAAATTGCTGACTATTTATGAAATTCTATATGAGTATAATAGTACTAATTTTAAGTACTCCATTCTCTATGTATTCAGTATGAAGAGAAGTTTTAAGTTGATTTTTTTTTTCCTAGTAGCTAACCTATTATTCTAGTACCACGCACAGAAAAACCCATTTTATATTTTTCACGTGTCCGCTTTGAGGACAGGCCCAGGGAGAGGACAAGGTTAGAGGGGAACTGGGTTTCACGGATACGGGTCCAGGCCCAGCTCTGCCCCCTCACTAGCTGTGCGAGCGGCGAGTGGTGATGCCGGACCTCAGTTTTCTCAGAGGGGAAATGGGGGCAATGGCCATGGCCGCTCCCCACGCAGCTGCGCAGATCTGGTAACAGAACGTGAAGAGTGCTCCACGCCAGGGCTGGCAGATTGTGAACTTTCTCTTTCCTGCCTCGTGTGTATGAAGGAGATCTAGCTGTTTTTTTCTGAAGGCAATGTCTTGGACCACCACAGGGAAGTTCACTTTCCTAACTAGAGGTCACGGGACACGAAGACCACTAATGAATGACATTGGTGGCTGGAGCTGTGGAGGGGTTCCCCTGCTTCTTCTAAGTCTCTTCTCAGACTACAAAAAAAAAAAAAAAGTCCCCTGTAAATTTTATGACGGCAGTGTCAAAAGTCTTCTATCCTAATCGCAGTAAATATTCTAATGAAGTCTGGAAAGAAAGCCATTTGTAATGGCTCGGGGCAGGGTATTGAGATAGCCTGTTTCTAGTTAGCCGGTCATTAGAGAGATCTAACATGCATGGGGAATGGTTTCCTGTTCTAAGTGCTTTAAAACCAAGTTTTAGGAAACCCCGTTTCCTGCCGGCTCATTTGGAGACAAGAGTGTGCCAACCGGTCAGAATTTTCAGATGGCCAAGTGGTTGCCTCCTCAGCTACAATTTAGCTCAGCTGCAGCGGCCTCTGCCAGGGAGAGTGGGCTTTGCATCTCAGGGGGTCTGGCGAGATGCAGGCACAGAGAAAGACATCTGGACTGTGGCACCGATGTGGGGGGTGTGGGGGGCGGCTGTCCTTTGCCTCCGTTTTAAGTGCATTGGGGCTGAGTGATTCACAATGTGAATCAAAAGCAGAAGGAACCTGGACGGATCAGTCTAGGTTCAGATAGATGGGCTGATGGGAAAGTGGTGGATAAACCCCTTGGTTTGGGAGGGGCGGGGCAGCTGTTGGGAGAGGGAATTCTCCTGGCTGCCTGGTGTGTCCTGCATTAAAATTGGATTTTTCCAAAACAAGGAAGTCCCATTAGGACTTCAATTAGGATGCAGATGAAAGTATTTGCTAATCAAATCCATTTGCTTCTGTTTGTGTGTGAGAAGAGGGTCAGTACTGTACTTGGAAGCAGGAAATTGATGGGTCCAGGAAGACACCGTTTCCCCTCCTCCAGGAGATGTCCCCTTAACAGCTGCCCAAGTCAAACAGGGAACTCCTCAGCCCTAACCCATCATTGCTGCTTCACCCCCTCGAGGCCTGAGAGCACACCCCCCTGTAGGTAGCCCGCCATTCTCCGTGGGGGCACAGCACTCTACATTCCCTTTGTTAACACACTGCCAGAACAGTGCAGTAAAAAGTACTTCTGTTATGCCTTATTTCAAGTTTGGGGGCCCTGACTTCATCCACACTCTTGCCGTAGCCTCATTTGAGGCAGAATTTGTCCCTTGACTTGGGCTTGGCCACGTCCTTATTTTGGCCAGTGACCTACACTTGGAAGTGCCAGCGCCCGTTCTGAGCCTGGGTCTTCAGAGGCCACATGTGTTTCTCCTGACCTCTTGCCTTTCTGCTGCCATAGCAGTGGGCAGTTAGACAGATATGAGCAGAGTGGGGACCACAGGCCAGGTATAGAAGGTCACCAGGGAAGGAAGACCCTGGTGTCTGCCTAGCCACGGACAAGTGCAGCGTGGGACCTCATCCTCAGGGTGACCTTCCCTCCCCTAGCACATTGTTGGCCTTACAGTGTAGACCCCCTGATCTTTTATGTCGCTGGTTATGTGGTTCGGGCTCTCCCCTTACCTTTCCTCCCCAGCATGTCACTAGTCATGTGGTAGACCCTGTCAGAGGGGGAACAAGGGGACTGGAGAGCAGCGTCACAGGACTCCCACACAAGCCCTTGCATGGCCACTCCCTTAAGCATTAAGCCCCAGAGGTAATATCCAGGCCTCCGCTATGTTTCAGCTCCAGGCCCAGAAAAGCAGCAAGGCCAGGTGGGTCGATGCCCTGGCTGACATCAGGCCAGCCACAATGACTAACGGCCCCCTGCCCTGGCGCCCACCAATCAGGAGAGACCAGGACCCTGGAAGAACACACCTAGAAAGCTGATGACTTTTGAGATCTTCCTCCCCTCCAGTCTTCCAGATACATACCCTCTAGAAGAAGGACCCAGGAGGCCCTATCTCTCTCTCTCTCTTTTGACCATACCCTTCCCCCTTCTTATCCCAGGCACCTTTGCCTTTCTTTCTCCTAAGCTCACAGGGCCCTCCTTTTCCTCTGTAACTTGTTTGCTGAGCCCATGCAGTCCAGCTGACTCACTTCTTTCCCTGTTTGTGACTTTCTAAATACACTCTCTCCTTCGATTTGAGTTCCTTGGCTCTGAATTCTTTCTTTGCCAAACTCAGGTACCAAGGTTGCTGAACCAAGGTCCAGGAACATTCTGGACCAGTGCCATTTCACTGTTAACACTGCCATCACTTTAGGGAAGGACCGGCTGGTCTGCTGAACCCACGAGGGAGGTAAGAGATACATGAAAGTAGCAGAGTCACCCTACTAATTCCAGCTGGCAGTGAGGGTCACAGCTCCCAAGCTAACCCTTAGGCCCATGAGAATAAATTCTTGCTTTAGAAACGCCGATTTCAGGGGCGGTTTGTTACAGCACAACAGCTAACTGATACATCTCAGTTTTACAAATACAGGCAGTGTGACTCAGAGGTATTAGCAGGGAGGTTCCCAAGGCACAGGACTTGTAGCTGGTTGAGTCAACATTCAGACCTAGAGACATTCAATTCGTGATCATGATGCTAAACGCCCCTTCCCAGGCACCCTCTTATTGATAGACTAGTGATTTCCAGAAGGTTTCTCAAGGTCTGATTTTTCTTTGCTGTTAAGACAGACTCCAACATCATCATTTTGATTGAAACAGCTAAGGGGTAGGGCTGATTTGTCAGCTGGGGTCTCACTGATGAGAGGTAAGCGCAAGCAGGGAGAAGAGAGAGACCTACAGCATCTATCCCCTCCACTAGCTCTGGACCTAACTAAGAAGTTTGTCTGTCTCTGTCACTCTATTTTTGCCAGGCTTTGTGTCACGCCCTCCTTTCCACTTCAGCTGATTTCTAGTCACGTGTACTTTCATTGTAACAAGGGAAACATAATTTTAAGAAGTCTTCATAATCCAAAGTAACCCATCTTTAATGGTAGACTTCCATATAAATTGTTGGGCAGAAAGGTTTGGTCTGCCTAGAACACCTTCACCCAAAATCCATCGGGAGCCAGGTGGGAGGCAGGCCCTGGGGGAAGACCACTTGAAGACAGTTTCACTGATTGGGGGAGCTTCCCCGAGGGCCAGGGGGACCTGCGCCTCTAACTTATCATGTGCCCGTGAAAGGAGCATCGTCCCTCCCTGAACTTACGTTTCCCAATTGTCAGAGGAGAGAGGCTGACAGGCCCTCCGAGCATCCTCAAACTCCAAGTCTCCACCACTAACCACAGCACCCCCAGGATCCAGGCAGCGCCATAAATACCGAGGTTGAGTCAAGTGTCCCCTTTCAGAACACTGGATCTGAACCTGTTATTTTCATGATGTGCTCTGAACAACCCAGGATTTCATGTCACCGGGGAGAGCACAGATATAATTTGGAAAAGAGGAGGTTTATAGGAAGTACAATAACAGTCCCCATTATTTATTTTTAAGTCTTATTTAAATGAAGATTGTGCATTTAAAGTTGCGTTTGATTGAACAACTGTCCCTTTTTTAAAATTTTCCCTGACAAAAGCTATGAATTATTAATTTCTGTCATTGTATTCTCAGAACAAATGTAATTGCAAGTAAATGTCTGAAGTTAATGAAAAAATTAAGAAAAAAAGGTTTCTTTGTAAGAATTAATAAAACATTTCCACAAACCTCTTTGAAATCAAGATGATGAAGCCTTGCAGCATTTCTGTGGGGCTGCGTATCCAGAGCAAAGGGATTTGAGCTCTGTCCCTTCATTCCCAGGAGGGTTGAAGACATTTTATTACAATGGTGCCCGCTGTGGAAATTAACACGCAAGGATTCTGACCTTAACCCTCTCCAACATTTCAGTTCTTTTAAAACTGTTTTTCTTTCATTTTTCAGCCATGGATGGGAGGTCATATCTTTCCATCTTGTTATCCTGGCTACTGCCATGACCATTAATAGCTTTTTATTAACATAACACAATAACAAATTATGCTTTAATTTCTTAAAGAGAAAGGGCATACAGAGGTTGGACCTCTGAATTAGGCGGGCATTTAACCTCAAAGCAGAGAGCTGAAATAATTTCATGCCCCGGCCCTCAAACATCCTGTGAGTAAATCTTACCCAACACTTGGATGGGACCAGAAATAGCCTCAATTTCATCCAGGCCCCGGCTCTCTTGTGGAGATGAGCCCCACCCTCCCAAGCACCAACCACCCCAACGACGTCAGCACAGTAGGAAAAAACGCAAATTCAACACTGGGTTCTGATTCAAATTCTGTCACTGTAGTTGTGTGACCCAGAGCACTCGCAAGTCCCAGCCCCATGCAGAGCCTCATGTCACAGGAGAGATAACAATACTTGTCTTCCCTCCCTCATAGGACTGCAGTGGGGACCGAGTGAAATGAAGCCCACCATCAACAATAAAATAGGAATGTAAAAGAGCTACTTTTGTTTTTGTTATTTATTTCAGTTCCTCTTGTCTCCGGGGAAATCCCAGCAGCCATTCACAGTGTAGTAGTGTGGCTTCTGCATCAAAATGAGGGCTGGAAACCAGCGGTCTGCATTTCCCAGCATCCTTTGCAGCGAGGGGTACAACACGACAGAGTCAGCTCAATGAGCCATTAAACCTCCCAGGTACTCTCCTGACCTCTCTCTCTCTCTCCTCACTTTCCAGACAGATGCGGAGCACCTAGTAGGGAACTCCAAGTTTTTGTAGATGGTGTGGTCACGTGCTGGAAGAACACTGGGTCCTTAAGTCACCATACCGAAATCGACCTTCTGAGCACCCATTAGGACCAAGAAACAACTAACCCTTTACTGTGTTAAACCGCTGAGATTTGGGGGTGCTTGCTACATCGGCTTGTGTGACTTATTCTTACTCATTCACCACAGTGAGCAGACCTGCAGGGAAGCGTGAATGCAAATCCGCAGGCAATGCATGTCAGAATCAAGTGAGCCATTTTTTGCTAGGATTAGTTCAAAATCATTGTCCTGGGCTAACTGACCGCCGAACTGCATGACATAAGGAGTGGTCTATGTTTGCAAAGTTCAGTCCTGGGGTGGGGGGGTGCAGTGCCAGGGGTGGGGGTCTAACTGCTGAGATGGAGTAGAACCAACAGGGATTTCTTGATAGGACACCATCAGGGCACCACATCATTGGCTACTCCTGAAGCCAACACAACCCTCATCACCAACACAACCCCTGTCATCATTGGCTGCCCCTGAAGCCAACACAACCCTCGGTCACCAAGAGACGCCTGGGAGTAGAGAGCTTCTGTGTGTGGCCGGTGACTCTGAGGTTTGCACTGCAGGACCTCTCCTTTCCCGGGCTGCCTGAGTGACAGCCACGCCCAAACAGGGACAAAGGAGGACGCTATTTTGAGTTCTGTCCCTCTCCCTCCTCTCTCATCACCCATCTCCCAGATCTCAAGACTTTTTAAACACTAAAAAAAAAAAAAAGCGATTAAGTCAAAGGCAT
The DNA here is from genome assembly GCA_007922815.1 of Macrotus californicus. Classification (NCBI taxonomy): domain Eukaryota; kingdom Metazoa; phylum Chordata; class Mammalia; order Chiroptera; family Phyllostomidae; genus Macrotus; species Macrotus californicus. The sequence goes on from VMDR010000164.1 coordinate 274,664, forward strand.
ACTCTTTCTACAATCTACCCAAACGCACATATTTCAATCTCCTGATAGCTGGGGCTCCAAATTACTCCCAGACCAACACGCTCTCCTTGTTTGAGGCGTCCTCTTAGTTCTGACCCTCGAGCCTCCGTAAAGCTGACTGATATATGGACAGCAGGCGTTCTCTGGCAGTTGAAACGTGAAACGTGACATCAGCTGGAGATTAAGTTACGACTCATAAAGACCATGTTTATTTGCTGGTTCTGTTTAAAAATTTTTTCCTACTATCGTTTTACTCAAATGGCCTCTCATTTTATGGGAAATCAAGTTAGAGCTAAGGAAGGCAACCCTTTCTGAGCTCAGAGCGACATGCAGCCTGTGGCTATCTTCACTGCGACCAAGTATTTGAGTTATTTAGAGCCCATGACGAACCATTCCTGTTCGATGCGTTGACAAAATGGTACCATGAGCTGATTTGGAGACTTCTAATGCAGAGATGGGAGGGGGGATCCCAGAATCACGGAGAGAGATGTTAAGGATTAGAGGGAGATGCCAAAATGCAACAAAGCCAGGGTGCAGGGGTACAGCGCACCCCGCCTCAGCAGCCCTCACTCCTCAGGGTATATGCGGAACCACAGGAGGGAGAGATCCAGGTACGCAGACCAGGAGAAGGCTGCTTTCTCAGCCGTCTGTCCATCCACTGCCCGAAGCGTGATGCTGGAGCAATGGACAGTCGACTTCATCTCTAAATAGCAGCCGCTGGTACGAGAAGAAATTCCTCTTGCTTAAGGGTCTGGGCTCAGGAACCGGCATGATCAGAACGAAGTCCTTACCATTAGAAACTCTGGTACTTTTACACCACTACTTCCCTCCCAGTCCTTCCTCTAAACAAAGCAAAACCAGACAACCACCCCCGAAATCCCCTGAGTAAGAATATGAGTTTCTCAAGAACTTTGTATTCCCAATGCTTAGCTCAAAATAGGTGCTTAGTTAAATTTGTTCGCTTCTGCTCACCCGACAAATCTGGGTGCGAGGCAATACAGCAGGTGCACAAGTTACATTACTCTAGTAGTGCTGGGACTCTTCCCTGCCCCTTCCCCGCAAAATTCCCGTCCAGAAAGTCTGCCATTAGTCTTTACGTCGGAGAGTGGAAGAGTGCCTGCCACGCCCTTTCATAAATTCCACCACGATGGTTGTCTTTTTTCTTGTTTATTTCACTGTCACTTTATTTGAAGGTCTCTGTTTCAGGGAAAATAATCTTACAAGAGATGTGAAAAGGTATTTTTTAATACACAATGTAGTGAATCAAAAGAACTCCCTGCCTGGATCAAAGGGGCACTGTGCTACCCCGAGGGCCTGATGGGGAAGAGACACAAAATTCCAGGAGGGGAAGGGAGGGCCAACTCCAAGTTCAACCCAATCCCAGAAACCCTCCTTCTGGCTGATCCACAAGCTAACAAGTTTTCCAAAAGGCACATCCTCCACCCACCGCAGCAAACCACCTGTGATATCTGGAGGGATGCCACCTGTATAGGGATACATCTCATCACTGAGACGAGGTTCTAGCTCAGAGGTCAGCCGGCTTCAGCTTCGGGGCCAGATCTGTCCCTCTGCCGGGTGAGACCCACAGACTAAGAAAGGTTTTCACACTTCTAAATAGTTAAAAGATCAAAAGAGGAACAATATTTTGTGATACGTGCAAATCATATGAAGTTCAAACTCAGTATCCATGAATAAAAGTTTGCCAAAATTAGCCATGTTGAAAAGAGGCTGTATGGTCTATTAAATCCAAAACAGGTACTTTCTGGCTCTCTGCCAGAAAAAAAATTGCCAACCCCTGTCCTGATCGGGCATTTCATGGCTTAAGAGACATGGTGTCCGTGGGTTATTTTTTTCTTTCTTTCATTTCTAACCTTTATTTATTGGTGTCATTTTTAAAAGGAAAATCTCATTCCCTGAGCTGGGCATTTGTGTGTGTATGTGTGAGAATATACCTAACAGGCAACTTACAGTGTTAATCATTTAAAACGTACAATTCAGTGGCAACAAGTGCCTTTACCAAGTGGCCCGAGCATTCCTGCTGTCCATTTCCATACTTTTGTCCCAATGGAGACTCTGTACCGGTGAGATAACAATGCCCCTTCCCCCACCCCTCAGGCCCTGGCAGCCAGGCTTCTGCTTCCTGTGTCCCCGAACTGCCCTCTTTCAGGTGGCACACGCAATCTGTGGCACCCTGGGTCAGACTTTGTGCCCTTTGTGTAGTGTTTTCAAGGCTCGTGTCTGCTGCCTCGGAATTGCGTTTCGTTTGAAGACTGTGTAGTATTCCATTGTACGGATGTGCCGCTGGGCATTCTTGCTCAGCCCATGCTGCCTCGCCAGGCCTACGGTTTTCCTGATTCACTCAGCTGTGTGGCATCAGGGGGAGCCCAGGCAAAGACTGCCGTGTTCCGAGGGAGGGTGGGGTGGGGAGAAGGCCTCCATCCACAGTGGGGCAAGAGCAGGTAGTTCAAGGAACTTGGGTCCAAGCGCTCACTTCTCTGTGTGTGTTTCCAGTGCCTTAGGGAATAAGCATTTATGGGGGGGCTTGAGGCATTTTCCGAGGTGCAGAGAATATCTAGGGCCCTCAGAGATGGGTCCTTTCCTCACAGAGAAGTTTCTGTGACATGTCCCAGCTAGACGTGACTTTTCACCTGTTCCCTCCACTCAAGCCTTCTGAGTATGTGCCAAAAATACACCCTTACGTGTTGGTGATGGTGGGTTACGTGCATTGGGTATTGGTTATCCAATTACTATATTTTGAATTAAAATGGCCTAAACAAGAACAGTATTAAGAAAAAGCAGTTCTTTCATGTTTACTGAGCCCACTCGTCACGGTGCGAGGCACTGAGAATACAAAGGTGGACAAACTACAGCCCCCTAACATCAGGAAACTGAAGTCTCATGTCACAGTTCCTGAACTGCGTGCCAGGGCGCCCACGGTGAGCTCATGGGGCGCTGCCTGGTCTTGCAAATCTATGAGGAACACACAGTGACATTCGCCAGATGCCCGGTGCACCACTGGCTTGGCGCGAGTTCACTGTCGCAGTATCAGACCCTGCTCTGTTTCTTCACTGACACCTGTCTCTGCGGAGCAGGGTGTTTGATGGTTTGTGTGTGGAAGAGCAAGAACTGCATGAGAATCGATGTGGAGAAAGACATCAGGGCAGCAGGGGTCCGGTGCCAGTCCAAGGCTTTCGAATCTGGCCCAACACGTGCAGCCATTTCATTAGAACGTCACTGAGAGAATAAAACAGGCATAATCTTCGTTCTTGCACGGTATGTGTATGTTTTTATATGCCCACTAAGTTGCTGGGACATAAATATGTGTTAAATTGTTTGGACCTGATTACTTGATAAATAGAACCAAAAACATTACCAAGGCACGCAGAAAGGGCACCTGAACTGAGGAAGTTGGAGAACCTCCGATTTTGTGAATCAGGGATGCCGCTACTCATTAGGAATACGAACACTTTCTAAATTAAACAAAAACACAAGACAAAGGCTAATGGCAATGTGAACAGTGCGGCAACAAGCGATGTCACCGCCGTTATAATTCAAGGGTAATCGATGTGGCGCCGTCGGCATTAATAACAGGGGGTCAATAGGCACAAACTTTTAATATGAGCCTAATTATGAGCGTCTCTTTGCATGCAACTAAAAATATTGAAAATGTTGACATTGGGCAGGTGCCCTTGCATCCAAACTCCTGCAGAAGTCAATAATCTATTATGATTTTCATTTTGCAGAAGTGCTTCTATTATTTTAAAAGGTCTCAAAAATCAATCCGGCATTCAGTATATCTGTGTAATAATGACATCCTAATTAAAAATCCCAATCTGAGTAGTACAAAGGATGATGCGAAATCTCTAATCAATGCCCACCAATCCCAGAAGTTAGAGATGCGATAACCCTTTGTGATGAACTTCACTACTTTTCTCAGATTCGGTCTGGTTTGCTCCCTGTGATTTTGGGAGACTGCTCCGTCTGGAAACCTATCTGAGGAAGCAGAGACAATTTGGCGCACCGAGAACATAAATTAAAGCAAGAAACATCAAAGAAAAATATCTTCAGAATTGTGTGGCTTTCTTTTTAATTGGAATTTATAATCGCTCCTAATTATAGGACATATTTTAAATGTTACTTTGAGGGGGTTGAGGGAGGAGGTGGAGCCCTGTCCACTCCAGCCACATGAGCTATAACCTTGACATTTTAATTAGATATTGTTTTGAAATATGTAAAAGGGATTTACACACTCAGCGAAACATGTCACTGATTGTGCAATGTGCCCAAGAAGGCAACATGAGGTAAAAAAGAATCAACCTCTCAGAGGAACTGTAGACATTTTTAAGAGGGGTGCAAGCCACGAAATGTGTCACCATTGGGAGCACATTGGAGTTTTCTGATATTTTCTCTAAGCAGCCTCCTCTTGCGATCCCATGTCGGTGGCAGCGTCGGGCTAGACCAAGGGAGGTGGGCTCGCTTGATTTATGGGCCCCACACACCCATCCCGCAGATAAAAAGGGAGGTCAGATAAGGGTCAGGAATGTTCTCTTTGGAAGAGATTTCTGGTGCCACATTACCTGGCTGGAAAAGGGTGATGAGAACAATCCCTTAAGTTGCCTTCTTGCGAGATGCCTTGTTCTTTGATGCTTCAATAAATTAACAATTTAGGACAGAAATTATAGGACAGAAGGAACAAACCCATCTTCCAAACGTTGCCGTCCTACATTAGCTGGAGTCCCATGAAATGAAATTTACTGCAGAAACCCAACAGTTGGGAACATTTACTTATGGATCTCTTCTGGGAGGGGAGAGATGGCAACAGAGGACCCCATCGGTTTCCCAGGTGTAAATATTATTGAAATCTTCCAGAATCTTGGCTCCTACCTGAGACTAGTAACAGGGAGAAACCAGGAGACTCCTCAAATAAAAACCCGAGGATGTTCCAACAAGGAGGCTGGGTTGTGAAGAGGGAGCTTTGCCGTCCGAGGCCCTGGATGCCCAACCCTCCCCCAGCCATTGGGGGTGCTGTGCCCTGGAGACTCTGTGTGGGCAGAGGTGCCTCCTTGGAGTATGGATGTTCTAGTGAAATTTGGAGGGAACGCTCCGGCTGTCAGCCTCCACTGAAGGACTAACTGCCAAGGTCAGGATCTGAACTAGAGGGTGTGGGAGCAATGGGAAGAGGAGGCTCTGCGCAGGCCCCCTCTGTTTGTCCTGGCAGGTGCCAAGTGATTGAGCCCTGGCTGCACCACATCAGGTCCAGGCCCCAGCTTTGCCCTGGTGACCGTCTTCCAGGCCATCCACTTCCCTGGGCACTTGTGTCAGTGGTGTCCTCCAGCCCCCAGGATGTGCCTTAATTATGCCGCTGCCTAGGGCATGGCCAGGACGAGGGAATCTTGCAGCAATCCTAGAGGGGTGATGCTGGAAAGTTGGAGAGGAAGAGAAAAAGCCACGGAGCTGCAGACATGGACTCAAAGGTGGAGAGGGGGAGAGCGAAGACCGCCCTGCGGGAGGCCTCCTACCATCTACACAGGGCTTGTCACAGCCCTTTGAAAGGGAGTCTGCAGCAGAGGACACACAGGGAGAGCCTACCCCCGCTCTGCAAGTGCTGAAGGCTGACCCTTCCAATGGCAGCCACGGAACTCTGCTTCCCACTTCCTGCTGTCCACAGCTCCCCGTACCCCTCCCCCTCCGCCCCACCGCAGGCCGCTCACTGATGACCAGGGGCTAGCTGCCATCCTGGCTTCCTCCATGACCCCCTGACCACCCCCCCCACCGCCCCCGCTGCAGGGCGTGACATGCGCCACCTCCCTAGCTGAAGCGTGGGGGTGTTCCCAGCAAAGAGAGAGAGCACAAGGTGGGTGTGGGCTCCTGCATTCTGGTTGTCTCCACGGCCCTCCCGTGTCACACATGGGAAGTTCACTCCACTGACGACAGAGGCAGGGGAAAGACACTGCCAGTGAGACCGCAGGGTGGGGCCCGTCCCTGCATGGCGGGCTCATAAACACTCGCCCTGAGTCAGGGACGCAACTGTGTCTCCTCTATGTCCCTCAACCTAATTTCCCGTGGACCGCAGATCATCTTTTATTTCCAATTATGCTGCTGTTCACATTATCGATTTGGAGGTTACAAATGTTGAATGACAAGAGAGAGAGAGAGAAGCAGGGGAGGGGGAGAAGAATTCCATTTTGCCTGAAGGATAAGATACTCAAAATGCCATCCTGCGCAGCATCTCCGAAGCGTTCATCAACGTGGCAGAGGCTGGCTCAATTATCTTTGTGTCAGATGATTATCTGAGAGCTTAATTTAATCTCCATTATCCTCCCCCGTCATATTTCAATTAAATCTGCTATCAGAGTGTTAACACGTCTTTGAACCTGCTATTTCTTCAGTTAATTTTCCACTAAGAGGTGCTGGAGAGTAACAGATGTCATAATTATGCAGTTATTAAGTGTATTTGACCCTCATTCTCTCCGGATTTCGTGGTTGGGGTAGGAGCGTTGAAAAATTAATCTGATGACAATATGCTTCCGTTGTGATCGTCACACCACTGCAGGCTGGGGCTGGTCGTCCCACTGCCTCGGAGGCCGTGCGGAGAAAGAGGAAAGATTAACTGAGTGTGCGTCAGATTCCTTTCACTTGGTACAGCTGGGCAGTCGGATGAGTTCATTAGGTGTGCAGAAGTTCAGAGACAGGTTTTGTCTCTTTCCTTCAATGTTTCCCTCTTCCAGATCTCAGAGGATACAGCAAGGACGTGTCACGGTGCAGTGTGAAGTTACGGTTGGTCATGTGAAGAGTGGTTAGTTTTGATTTATGAATCTTGGGTTTTGGTTGGCATTAGATGTTAAGTATGTATGATGTATGTATGCGTGTATGACTCTGGTTACGTCGCACTCCCTCTCTGAGCTTTACTTCCTTGAGGAAGGAACAGGCCTGACTTCATAGTTTACCACCTCCCCCAGCTCTACCAGCCCATGGAAAGAGTTAATATCCTGTCCAATCTACAGAGAGACAGATACAGAGAGAGAGAGAGAGAGAGAGAGAGAGAGAGAGAGAGAGACAGAAATCTCTCTGTGCAGATGATGTGGAGATATGTAGACACATGCATATGGAGAAATACAGAGGGACAGTTGTCTCTATACATGATATGAAAATACACATTTATAAAGCATATAACCATATATTTAAAATTTTAAATATTACATACATAATATTCATGCTTTATATATGTACATGCACATATATATTTCCCCATATCATCTATATTTATACCTATTTTCATCTTCAAATCTGTTAAATTTGAGGCCTGAAAAGATGTCTCTGTTGCTCTCAAGGTCTATAATACAGAGCCCCTAAAATCAGAAGCTCTTCGGGACTTTAAATCCTGGTTCTGACATCTACTGTCTGTTTGCCCTTAGGCGAGTTGCCTGCCCCCTCTGAGCTTCAATTTCCTCGTCTGTGAAATGAGGACGGGATGGTGAAGCCTAGTTCATAAGGTTGCTGAGATGATTAAATAAATCACTGTGCCTGTCACAGTCTACTTATATCTATATGTTTGGCCATGTCTAGGGAAGGGGCTGAAAACACATAGGGAAGTTGAAGTGAGGAATGGATGTGAGGATTGATGAGTGTGGGCCTGTCTGGGCGTTTCTTTTTGACATCATGTAAGGTTTCCCATAGAACTAAGAACATTGATGAGTCCAAGAGGACTTAAGAGATCATCTAGGTGCAGCCCTTTCCTTCAGGACAAGGAAGCCACCCCAAAGACGCCAAGCAAGTCCTGTTCATTGTTCTCCTGCGCATGGAACTCAGAGGGCCACTCGGCCCGCACTGCCCGGTCCTCTCCTCTTCCCCAGTTTTACCCCTCTCCTGGCCTCTCCCCACCGCCCCACCACCCTTTTCCATCCCTTCAGCCCTTTTGTAGAGCAATCTACTGAATGACTGCCCCATGGAAGGTTTCATACACAAGAAATTACTATTTTTATGCACTCTCCCTCAGGGTACACTCCCGCACAATCCATACTTTTGTGTCCATTCTTTCCCTATAATATATTTGTAGCCCGAGCATGGAACCAGCTTCAAGAAAATTAAACAGAACAAGAGAAGCCATGTGCCCCACAATTAAAGGAAACACTTCAAGCAGCAACGGGAGCCCCACAGGACAGCCGGCTGTGCCAAGAGAAAAATGTGCAACCGGAAAATCCGCCCAGCGTCCCTGATTTGTAAAGATTTTTTTTCCATATTTAGGTAAATTAATGTAATTATTTAATGCCTCCTGCAATGGTAATAGGATTGTGCTTGGGCCCTTTTAACATATGGTGCTGGCACCAAAATCCTCTTTGAGGGAGGAAAAAAGGTGGGGGCCTATCAAGGCTCAGATCTCATTTGCTGGCTGTAATGCTGGAGGTCTGCCTGGCCCTGGGCCGGCACCGGTGCTGGGGCAGGCACGAGAGGGTCCTGGGCAACTGACTCAGGGCCTTTCACAAGGTGGTGGGAATGGCGGGCACCTGTGCCACCCATGGCTGTAACCAACGCTGCTCCCTCGTCATAAGCCCACGGGCTCATTTGTGGAGCCCCGCCTCTGGGTGCGGGACCCACCTGCCTGTCTTCACTTCCTCCAGCTTCCAAAAGTTCCTGAGAGGGGAGGGAGTGGTGCTCCTTCACTGCCTCTAAGACGGCCTCATTCTCCAGGGGGTTACTGGTCATCTTTCCCAGACTTATGTGCAGGTCCCCCTTGGAAGGTTGGACAGATTGTCCCATGACCCCAAATCTGAGCTACAGGGCATCCTATCTGCTCAAAACTATCCATAGCAGATAGCAAATCCACTTAGTTCCAAAATTTGGATTATTTCTTTAAAATACAGTATCTATTACGTGAGGCCAGAGGCCCCATCTGTTAGCTAAAACCCAACAGTAGCAGCAGCACCATTTACTTTTTGAAAAATTACGCCCTTGGTTTAGACACTGAAGAGCACAAGGTACGTTGCCTCTTCTGCTCAGTGCCTGTAACCTTGGAGAAGTGATGGGTTGAACGCACCTATAACAACGCAAAACAGAGGGAGACACGCTGGGTGGTGGGTGCGGGCCCCAACCCCGCTCCAGGCCAAATTTGACTCTGAGTCAGAAGAGCAGGTATGAACTGCCTAACCAGACAGGAGGGCAAGACCTGTTTCGGATTGTTTAGGCAGCGCTGGGGCAGCAGGAATAAAAGCGGTGTGCTTGAGGGTTTATGAGGAGTGGAGTGGAGCACACCGTGGGAGCAGGGGAACAGGGTCAGATGTGCCGTTTCAGAGAACTGTAAGAGAGTGTCCCAAAGGCCTTTCTCCCTCTTCTTGTGACTGCCATCTTGTGCTCCAGGATCTCTAAAATCTCATGCCCCTCTAATAAAGAGTATCCACCTTATGATCTCCCTGTGCTTTCTCCAGGACTCCTCCTTCCCACCACGGACAAGCCAAGGCATTGACCTTTTACCTAGGTCTAGCAGGGGCTGAAGGAATGGGCCACCTCTGGCCATCCTTGGCCCCACAGGAGGCCTCGGGGCACCCTCTTGTGCCTCACTTCTTGCGTTGAAGGCAATACCCTCAGAAGGAAGCGAGCATCTGAGTTCGAGTCCCTGTGTCTGCAGAGGTGACTAAGCAGGCCGCTTCTGTATGGGGTTGTCCCCTGCTTGTCTCAGATGCTGTGATGGCTGATGGCCAGCAAAGTTGGACCATGGTTCTGAGGGATCCAGGCTCAGAAACAGAAGCTGCGTTTCTCACATTGCAAATCTGAAGCCCAGGCTAAGGCACTGAGGGAACGCTTCCAGGCCCTTGGGCACCCATCAAAGACTGTCCTTTCTTACATGGAGACCATCTCTCTGTGACTTCCAGCCAGATTCTAAGAGTGAGATTCAGTGCCTTCTTGCCATATGCTATGCCTTGCACAACTCTGCCTATAACATTCTGAGAGAGTGTGGAAGAGAAAGGACTATAGTTTATGAAAGACCAGCCATGAGGGAAGAGATGAAAAGAAAGAGCATCTTTACTGTGGAAGCATGACCTGAGGATGTAATAAGCAAGATCAGGGGGCAAGTAAGTACTTAATGAATATTAGCTATGTGGGTAGATGGACGAATGATGGATGGATGGATGGATGGATGGATGGGTGGATGGAAGGATGGATGGATGGATAGGTGGATGGATGGGTAAATGGGTGGTTAAAATTTTAAGTCTTGGGTTCTTGTCCTGAGCTTGTCTTTAACATTTTGGGATGTTGTCAAGTCATAGTCCCTCTGGGATTCTCTCTTCATCCGTTAAATGGGTAAATTCCCCTCTGCTGCTTACTTTATTTAAACAAATTAAATAATCAAATAAAATGATGGGGATGGGGGTCCTGCTACTGGACGTGGGCCATACAAAGGAAATGGGCTGGCCATCATCACTGCTGTTCATAATATATTCTTGGAGGACTCTCCAGTTCAACAATCTGTATAGCTATGATATTCCAGACCCCATCTCAGTAACAGCAGAGATTTCTGCCCTCACCTCTCCTGACACTGGATCTCCAAGCAGGTCTGAACAATTTGGATTACTTTTCCTATGAAGGCAAGGTGAAGTGCAGAGGTGAGAGGTTACCAGTGAAATGAGACCTACCATCCTGGGATAGCTACTCCAAGTCTATCAGGAGCCTTAATACCTGAATTGAGTTATTCTGTTGTCACTATGCCTCCTCATTTATGTTTTTTAAAGCTGTCTGGCTTAACAAGGGTTGTAAATATATCAGGATAAAATTCGCTTTGTAGAATAACTATCATTTATTCATTCCACATTTTTGAGCTGCTGCTATGTGTTAACAATGCGCTAAGTGAGGGGTATTTAAACCTTATCTCAAGAAGCTTACAGTCATGCTGATACAGCAAATAGACATCATTCTGAGTGCCAGCTTCAATCATCTGGTAATAATTGCAATGTTAAGAAGGATTCTGAGGTCACGTAAAAACGGACTGAAAAGCGCATGGTCACTTAACAGTATTTCCCATGGGCATGTTGCTGCATATTAATCGCTGCAAAGAGAAGGTAATATTCTCCAGTCTTAGGGGGTAATACTAGCTGGTAATGACACTCTATTGGGACAATACTAGCTGCTCTTTAAAAATCCCCCAAGATAAAAGGGCTTAAACATAACAGAAGTTTATTTCTCACTCATACAATGTCCTCACACAAAGGCAGTGAGCTCGCCTCCAAGTGGTGACTCAGGGACCCAGGCTCCTTCCACATGGTGCCTCCGTCCCCTCCATCGAGTGACTTCTGGGTGCCCGTGCTCTTCTGCGGGAGGCCAGCAGAAGGGAAAAGGCAGGTGGTGCAAGCGCACTTGCTTCTCAAGTTCTCAGTCTGAAGGAGTCACTCATGACTTCCGCTCCTGTTCCCCCGGTGGTATTCCACCATCCCATCTGGATGCCAGGGAAGCAGCCCGGTGTGGTTGTGGCTGGGCAGTGGCTTCCTGGCAGCCGCTCTGCACCAGTCTGTCGGACAAGGACTCACAGCTTTAGAGGATGCCCGATTTCTTCCAATCAGGCCTGCGGGGACTCATTTTCTTCTTCCCTCCAGTGAGTCTGACTCCTTCTATCCAGAGACCAGAGAGGGTTCAATCTGGGTCTCGCTCTACAGGAACTATCCTCATCCAGTTTTTAAGCAAGAATAGTCATTTCCAATTCCCTTCTGATGCGCTGTGGAGCCAAAACCCGGAGACAGATCACACCACTAATGTCGGGGCTCCACCCAGTGCTGTCAGCAGCAGCTATTTAAGGAAAAACACCCAATGGGGCACACAGCCATAAAGATTTCTGAGACTTTGCCCTGGAAGGGGGGGGGATGCAGGAACGAGAGTTTCTCGTCACTCAGCCGCTCACTGAGACTCGGCCTTCACCACTCAATATTTGAAGCTCTGGGACTGCTCATGTAGACACGCTATCCTAACAGCGCCTGGCAGCCCAACAGAACGTTCATTTTACTATGTCTCACAAGCCGTGCCGGGCCTTTTTGTAGAGGGCGGCGTTATATCTCCTCATAAGGATGAGTGGATGGTGCCATCTACTTTCACTGACTGTGGTTAAATGGTGTTTCCCTTTCTTTTTTTTCTTATTTAATCCCTTTTATTTCTTACAAGGTCTCCCCCGACCTCCCCACTCCTCTGTCCGGGAAGCGCCCAGAGGGAGCTCTGGTTGACCACGTGCTCACTGTTACCGGTAGGCCTTCCCTCGGGTCTTCCTCCTGCTTGGGGCCTCTTCGTCCTGAAACTCAGCTCTACTTCACGGAATCAGTTCCCCCTCAGCCCTCACACCCAGAGTCCCTTCCTCAGGCAAACCTCACCTCTCCTTGTGTCAGATCGGATCGGGGCCTCTAGCTGCACTTGTGTTAACATCCTGCCCTTGACCTTGGAGCAGTCTCCGCAGTCTGACATTCTGTATTTGTGGGAGTATGTACATGATGTGTTTTCTTGTCTAGACTGTAAGCTCTAGGATGTGTAAAGAGACAAGTTGGTGTTTTGCTCTCCACTCTGTTTCCTGCACCGACTACAGTTTCTTAGCACCAGGTAGATGCTCAAGAAATGGTTGTTGAACATCTATGGCTTCCTCTCTCCGTGTCTCATGTTCTCTGATCCATGTGAGACAGCGCAGAGGAAATCTAAGGGCCTCCCGGCGTGGTCTGCCACTATGGGATTAGACTCCCTTCATCTGCAGAGGTTGTGAATGGATGTTTATATGCTCCTCTCCTGAAGGTGTTTGCACTTGAAGCCTAACCTTGGGGTGTCTGGGGGCCAGACCTGAGAGGCTCCCATAGAAGCAATATACATATGTCTTCTTTCTGTGCCTTAGATGGAAGAACATGGTGTGATGCTAATTCAAGGTTGTATGTGTGTGTGTGTATAGGTTCAAAACAGGGATCCTCATGTTGGGAAACAGCAATGCCTGGGTATCAGGGTCTTCGGAGAACAAAGATAGTGGCAGGTAACACCTTTCATTTGGCTCCCAAAGACATTCCCAGGGTAGCTGCCAGTCCCTCATTTTCCTGTCACATGCTGTGGCTGAGTGAGCAACTACTGTCCTCAGGCCATGATAAACAAGGGCAAGAAAGGAGAAGGGACCTGCCAAAGCCCCCCAACCAGGAAGTGTGGGCACTGGACAAGGAACTGGACGAGGAATGAGCAAGGCTCACCCAGACCTGCGTTATCCCTGTGCATTGTCTGTCCCAGGCACGGAGACTCCGAGAGTCCCCAGCAGGAATGGTACCCTGGGGGCCAGGACATGGGCTGTGGCTCAGAGCCTTCCAACAGAGTTTGCTTCTTCCTTTTCTATTTTTTTTTTTAGATTTTATTTACTTATTTTTAGAAAGAGGGGAAGGGAAGAGGAAAGAGAGGGAGAGAAAATGGATCTGAGGGAGAAACGTCGATCGGTTGCCTCTTGTACGCAGCCTGACCAGGGACCAAACCCGCAACCCAGGCATATGCCCTGACTGGGAATCAAACCTGCCACCTTTCACTTTGTGGGACGATGCCCAGCCCACTGAGCCACACCAGTCAGGGCAGAGTTTGCGACTTCTCAGGGCGCTGGCAGCCTCCTTGGCGCTGGTCCAGGACGCCCATCCTATGAGACTTCCCAGGAGAGGCGGGTCTCTTACTGGCAGCTGGATTCTTAGCAGCAAGTACCAGTACCTGGAACATACTAGATGACTTAAAATATTTTTGAATATATATGAATATTACTATTCTATCCCCATCCACTCCTCTCACCTCTTTACTTAGGAGACCTGTAAGTGAGCTGTCTTCACGCACGTGCACAAATCCTCAGAGGTTACAACAGCAATAGCAGGGGTAGTAGTAGCATTTGTTGAGTACCTGCTATATGCCCAAACCTCTGCTAGGAATTGATTGGCTGATGTACTCCTCCCAGTTGCCATGTAAGGAGATAAGTGACTGATTTGCTCAAGGCCAGAGCTAATAACTGGCGCAGCTGGGATTTGAACCCAGCTTACTCTGACTCCCAAGCCTGCTCTACTACTTTTTCTCCACCACGCCACCTCCATATGAGCCCCTGAGTTATCCAGAGGTACCCCAGACCATCACAAACAGTACTGAGGCAAGGGGGATGGTCCAAAACAAGTGGTTGCTGGCCTGCCTGTACATTTTCGGGCGGTGTCTGTCCGACGGCTGCCCCGCTTCCTCACAGGGCTGTGCTCACTTTTCTTCCCTGTGTGGATCAGGATGCGGGAGAAGCCCTCCTCTCCCCCACCCTTTCCAAATCAGCCCGTTCCCCTGGGGCCATTCAGCTGACAGCTGCGGAAAGGACAGCCGTGCCTGCTGAAAAAGGGTCCCTAATTTCCCTCTGGCAAGAGACCGCAGTCCAACTTGGGAGAGGACAATTAGCATGCTCTCGGCTGGAACAATAGGAGCAGCGACAGATGCTTCTGTCCCCGGGATGGGGCGCTCTGAGCGCAGCTCCTGCTGATGGGGGGCTTTCTTTTTCCCAGCAGAGGAAACCTGGCATCCACACCAGCCACCAGGGGAGGGCTGGCCTCCCAGCTGATCTGAGAGCAGCATTATCCGAGCAAAGCAGAGCAGCCCTGTCACCGCCCTCCTCGGATGGCTGGGGTACCACCCCAGCTTCCTCCCGCACGAGGAAGTGCTCTGGACCAGACTTCAGCAGACTTCAAAAACGTTGCCAAATGGTTAAGAGCAAGAAATCCAGAGTGGACATGTGGATTTGAGTTCTAGCATCGCTCCTCACTAGCTGTCACCCTTGGAAAAACCCTTCACTTCGCTCAGCCTCGGTTTCCCCACTTGTAAACCAAGAAAACAACAATATGTGCATCACAGGGTTGTTTGGAGATGAAATAAAATAGTATGTGAAAACACCTAATAGTGCACTTTCTGAAAACATGCTCCATGTAAGAGGGACTTTGGGGTCATGGTCGCCTCTACCTCTGCATGTGCTCGATGAACACAGCATTAGACGTAATGCCGCCGAGCGGCTGAGGGACCAGCAGAGATCTTCCAGCCTGGCGACATTCAGCCTGGTCACCCGGAGGTGTTCCAAATCATTGGTGAAAGGCAGGTGATTCCCATTCCCTACTAGCCTCCTTTCCGGGACTGGCTGTGAGAATCACATGCAATAGTGTACGAAAATGTTTTCCAGAATGGGGTGTCTTCCACACCAGGGTAGGAGAAGACTTGTATTAAGCGGGGGCCGTGAACCAAAGTGAAGGCAGGAGCTCAGTTCCTCTTGGATCAAATGGAAACCTACTACAAACGGCCTTGTACATTGGCGCCTGTGATCTGTCACCTTAGGCTTGCCAAGGACACTGAGAATGGCACTTTCCAGCTCTGTTCAGACAGTACCGCTCTGCATAGCCCTTCTGACTCTGACAACTGCCCCGTCCCTAACGAAGTCCCTTATGCTTCTGGTTTCTGGAGGTCAGAAACTTGCTCCGTGCCCACCCCACATCTAGATAAAGCAAGTGAGGGGGCCCTCACCAGTCACTCTCCATGTCAGCGGCCCTCGGAGATCTATGATCTGGCCTCCACAGAACGGAAGTGTTAGGACATATCCAGGGGCAGAGGGCAAGTATAACAGGGAATTATTGGCTCACGTAATAGAAAGTCCATGGGCGGCTCCACATTAAGAGCAAATCAGTGCTACAAGAACCTGTTTCCTCCTTCGCCGTGTGGCATTTTTCTGCTACATTTGGCTCCATTATCAGATGTCACTTCCCTTCCGTAGCAACAGGGCCACCAAGAATGTCAGCAACCCTAAACGGAAGGGAACCCCCTTTCCCACAACTCCTACTTGGCCTCTTGCCACCCCCTGGCAAGATTTCCATAGGGGACTGGAAAGTTCCCAGTCTACTCCAGGCACCCCAAGTCCATCCGACATTCCTTGGTACTCTTTGCCACCTTGGCCTGCGCATCATCTCTGCCCCATCTCAACACGCCGATGGATGCTGCAAGGGTCCACTGCTGTCTCAGGAGATGTGACGAGGGTGATGACGGGCTATGTGACACAACACAGACGTGGCTCCACGCCCACAGGGTGCTGAAGAAACAGAGCCCCACGGGGCTGCCCTAACCTCTGCAGGACCTTTTGCCATTGCGCAGGAAGAGGGGCGGGGGAAGGGATTCTCACGGTGTCCCTGTGTCTTCTTTCTAAGACTCTTCAATTCTCAGAATTATGACTTAAGCTCAAGAAAGTAGGACCTCAAGGATGTTGAGCGAATCCTATGTATATATTAGATGGATTTAAACTTGAACCACAGAGCTGCATTGTTTCACACCTGTTTATCCATTTTAATTGTGTAAGTCATGTGTATACTATATAAAAATAAAGGATATACAGCATCTGGCACAAATCATGCCTCTGTTTTATTACAAAATCATAAGCATGTAACTCTGTAACCTAACAATATCACACTCAAGCACACCATAGGGCATTTTAGGGGAAATGTTCACATTAAAACCATAAATTATGACACCCATATTATCACCCTACCAACCACACTCAAGCAGGCCTTCCTTCTGCTGGGCCCTGTATGTTATCAACAACTTACAAATAAAAATATAGCGCATCTTTAAAGTCCTTTCTCTTCAACCCCGGCCTCCTCTAACCCTCTGTGGAGGTGGTCACAGTTAACCAGTTCGCGATGTCAACTTTTAAATCTTCTTCTGTGACTTGCATATAGACAAAAAGTGGCACCCTGCAAAATAACTATATTGTTTTATAATTGATTGATTTAACATACAAAGTGTTCAACTGTGGATATAACTCTGAACTTAGTTTTTTGTTGTTTTTTTTTTAACCCCTCAGCCTCATGTCTTAAAGAAAATGCCCTGTTGACAGATAGAGATTTAGTTCATGATATTTAACTGTCGTGTATGTACCATGCTTATTTAACCACTCTGGTGTTGATGGACACTTAACTAGTTACCCACGTTTTGTCTCTTACAATGGACCTCTCGTACCGGCTTTGGGGTACATGCACTTTGCTGGGACAGACACTGAGAAGTGGCACAGAGGCTAAGCCCACTTTTAATTTCAAAAGACATGTTCAGATCCATCACACTTTGACAGGACCACGCCAACGGCCATGCCTGCCAGATGCTCAGTCCTTTAAAGAGTCATTTTCTCTGCATCTTGGCCTGGGTGGACTTCCAGGCTCGATTTTCCTTGTATGTTTGCCTGTCCGGTTGCTTCCAGCCTTGGCACCTGTGCTGACAGCGCTGAGGGTCCATGTGGAGTTGGCTGAGCAAACAAAGCTAATTGACCAGAGAGGTGGCCGACCGCGTGGCTTCCACCGCATGAATCTGGGAGAGGATGCTTTGCCTGTTGTCTGTTTTCTGATGGGGCAAAGGCTGCTCAAAATCAAGTGCGTGCTGGCTGAGAAATTATTGTTGTAAAGGCATCTGGCTTCAAATATATGTCTGCCTATTTAATTCTGTGGACGTTCATCCCTTGGGTAGCTTCCTAAATATTTATTTGTCCCTTCCATTCTAGGTTTAAAAGGATAAAATAATTTTCAAAAAAAAAAATTTAAAAGAAACACACTGCTCTGCAATGAACGTGGACGAAAAGGGACTAAAGGGTTTTCTTGTCACCGACCCCCACAGAGTGGGTCAGCCCCCCAGGGATGCCTGCTCCGCACAGGCACCTGCTTGCTCCTCTGTATTCGGCTGTGAAGAAACTCCTAATTAGCTGGCTCCATAAGCCGCCACACTGAGGAAGCAACCTAAGGGCATCTTACACTTGACTCTGGTGCACGTTTTCACGTCAACTTTTAACACATGTAGCCTGCGGACATGCTTCACGCAAACCTCCAGCGGTCTAAGGAGCCAATGATCAGCCAGAGAAACGTGTGAAGATTTGAGAACACGCACAATGTTCGCTTTATACGTTGGCGGCGAGGGACTGTTCCAAAGGTATTTTTCTCACCACTTGGCTGTAAAAACAACGAAAACACCCGTAACGCGGAGGCGGTCTGAGGAAGCAACGCATCTAATGAACACACCACACCCTCAGGAACATTTCTTCAAATTTGATAACTGACTCACTTGCATTCCATGACATGCTAACTAGTGATGTTGAGTTTAGTTGGAAATAATTTTGCAATTTATCTCATTACCTTGAGTAAAATCTCCCACAATCTCTTGTACCTTAGTTCGACGTTCATACAGTTTTTGAGTCTGGGCAAGGGTAGGGTTTTAACCTTGATGGATAGAGAAGGAATTTGGTGACCAAGGAATCAATGGAAATACACATTCCTCATGAATGTTTATCTAACTCTGCTGTGCTTTTTTTCTGAATTTGTTGTATGTCTTCCTCATGTGGACAGATCATTCTGTTGTATATTGCTGGGTTTCTGAAGGGGAAAGGCCCTGTCTTTCCCTTCTTTAATTACCCCAGTGGGTCATTTTTAGGGTTTGGCATTTCACAGGCTCTGAAGAAATGTCAGTAAGACTAGAGGATCCCAGAAATTCCTCTTTACCATCACAGACAATAGACTGACTAGAAAATATTACTATCAACTCATTAAGTAATTTTCCAAAGTATCTGTAAATATTTTAAGACTATTTTTGAGTTATTTCTTATGTTTCAAAGTATCGCCATGAATCACCCTAAAATTTCACAAGGAGAAGGAGGGTCTCAAAGTTCAGAGGAAGGTGTAGGCTCACGCTAACCCCCCGCCACCCCATTCCAGGCACACGGCAATGGCAGGTGTATAGACCGGACTGCGAGTAACGAAAACCCCAACTCAAATCAGCTCCGAGGAGCAACAGCTTCTCTCTACCCCCTCGTGGAGTGATGGAGGAGCGTGACTTCCGGGCTGGCTAATTCAGTGACTGAACAACATCACCAAGGCCTTTCTGTTTGATGTTCAGCTCTGCTCTCTTAGCGCATTGGCTTTGTCTTCAGGTTGACTCTCTCACGGGAGAAGAGAGCCGCTTCTATTACTCACACCCACTCACATCAACCTTCTAATGGAGGAAATAAAACTGTTTCGTATGCATCTTTTTACAAGAGAGGAAACTCTTTCCATCTCATTGGCTGGAATGTGTCCCATGACCAATAACTGGGCCTGGAGCTGGGCTTCCCTGAAGAACCTGGCCCAGAATAGGAAAATGGATGCCTCACTGGGTTTGGCCAATGTTATCACTGGAGAGTGGATACGTCATTGGGGTTCTGTTAGAAAGCAGGAAGAAAAGTGACATTAGAAGGCTACCGCTCACTATCTGCTATAGTGTGCATGATGAGAACCAGAAGATTGAAGTCGCAGAACTGTTCCCCAAAGAGCACCCACATCTCTGTAGACTGGAGCCAGACAGAAGTGCAGAAACGTGAGCAGGGCTGAGCACACTGGTCTGCTAGGTGTGCGTGTCGACTTCTGTGAAGTTTCTCAAGGGAGGCTAAGAAACAAATCCATTTCACTTTTTGAAATCAGGGACTCAGCTAGGATGTCCCTTCCTATTAAAGGAGCCTGAAAAGGACACGTGCTGTTTGTTCCTGGGCCTCTGGTTTCTAAAGCCCTAGAGCTGCTACGGACGCCCAGGCCATCTCCCAGGTCAAGACAGCAGCTGGATCCACAACCGGATCTGTATGTGCTCTGGCCAAGAGCCAAAACTTGAAATATGGGGTGGTGTCCTGGCTGATACTGGCCTGAGGACTGTTGGGTGCTGGTGCACGACTGGAAAATGCAAAAATGGGAGTAGGCATCTACAAGTTTTATAGCTACTTGATAAAGCCAAGATACACCATCAAGTGAGAATGTTTCCAGCAATTCACTTATCTCACTTCTATATGGAATCGAAAAGACCAAGAAACAGACAGAACACACTTGTAGATACAGAGAACACACTGATGGTTGCCAGGTTGGCCAGGGGAGGGGGAGGGGGCGGTTGGGAGAGATGGATGAAAAAGCTGGAGAGATTAACAAGTACAAATTGCCTGTTACAAATAGTCACGGGGATGTAAAGCACAGCATAGAGAATACAGTAAACAATATTGCAATAACTAAGCACGGCACCAGGGGGTACTAGACTGATCGGGAGGGCCACTCCGTGATTTATGTAAATGTCCAAGCACTATGTCGCACACCTGAAATTAACACGACACTGTGTGCCAGCTGTAATTTAACAATGAAAAATTACTTAGCATACACCACGAGGGAGACAGATACTCTATGATTTCACTTATGTGTGGAATCTAAAAAGTCAAACTCATAAAACCAAAAAGCAGAGCAGTGGAGGCCTGAGGTGGGGAAAATGGGAAGACACTGGTGAAAAGGGCACCAACTTTCGGATGTCAGATGAATGAGTTTTGGGGATCTAGCACACGGCACGGTGTAATGCTGCATCGTGCGAGTGGAGCTGAAATTTGCTAAGAGCAGATCTTGTGTTCTCACCTCAAAGAGAAAAGGCAACCGTGTGAGGTGGTGGACGTGTTAATGAACTCGGTGGTAATCATCTTACAACGTGTACCTGTATTAAATCGTGATGTTATACACCTTACAAAAACATCACATTGTAAAACCCAAATGTGTACCATTTTTATTTGTTAATCATACCACAATAAAGCTGGAAAGACAACAGCACGGGTCAGGTTTTACTCCCTCTCCTCATCGCTGCCCTGGGTGACGCGGGTCCACGGTCTAGTATTTGGAGGCTCAATTGGCCAAGGAATCTCTTCTCTGCTCTAGTTTATATTGGCCCCGCCTGTGTGTGATGGGGGGCTGAGATGCAGGCCTCTCATGGATGGACATTGAGCCAGGACTTTAAGTACCATTTTGGTGGAGGCAGGAAGAAAATGGTTCTAGTCCTTTCCACCTGAGCAGCAAGAAGGGGGAGGTGAGGGGACACTGCAGGCTCACATTCTAAGGCACAGCTGCCTTTCGGCCTTATCTTCACCAGGAAAACAGTTTCTCCCCAGCCATCCCAGAACCAATACAATGAAAATTAATGAGCTTGTATCAATAAACATTTATGAGGCTAGTTTCAGGTTAACAAACTAGGCCCTTCAGGCAAAGTCCATCCACCTGCCTGGCTGGATAAAAGGGTCTTTCTTCCAGAAGTTTCAGCCACGTTGCTCCAGTGAGACTGTACAGCTTTGTGGTTGGGGGTAAAATCTTCAAAACCGGCTGGCCCTGAGTTCCAATGCCAACCCTCCCAGTAAGTGGTCCAATAGTGGATGTTGCTTAACTCACTGCAACGTGGGATTCTCAGCCTCCAAAGAGAAAAATTGTTCCTAAAGAAGCCAATGTGAATAAGTCAGAAAAGCATCTAATCCCAGGTACATGTTGAGGACGCTCAGACCCGATGAATGGAGCTGCTGGCATCATGACCTAGACTGAGAATGGCAGTCCTGCAGGTGGGTCCACAGCTCAGGAGTTTCATCCGTCCTCTTTCCTCCCACCCCGACGCAAACAGAAGGACAGCACAAGAAACTGAGCGTGCTCTCACCAGGACGAGGAAGTTCAGGGCTGTCTTCGGAATCATTTTATGTCTGCACACTTCCTTCCACTGGAGTCTGAGCAGTGCTCCGTGAGCCCCGAGCCTTGTTCCCAGCTGCCCATCAACCAATCTTCCCCACAGTGTTAGTCTAAACTGTTAGCTACCATACCCTTCCCAATGAGTTCTTTCTATAGACGCAGAAACTGGAACAGACGAGCCAAACAGCGGATCAGACTTGAAGCACGGCAGGTCCCTTGACGTACATCTGTGGTTCCACCTTGGGATAGGCAGTGGGCGCTGGAGTCAAAAGCGCATGGGCTTTGGGACCTGAAGAGCAAGGCCACCTACTGCCTCTGAGCCTCAAATTCCTCGTCTCCACCCCCAGAGGACTGACATGAGGGTCACATGGGGCAAAGCCGGCCACAAACACGTGGTCCCCTTCCTTCTTGCTTCTCTGGTGTAACCCTTTATCATTTCGTTCTTTTGGTTTGGCTTTTGGAATCCACCGTCTCTCTTCTTTCTTCCCTCTTATTTTTTCCATTTGTTGATTGGAGTTTCTGGCTTTCATGAAGACTCTTGGGGTGTGGGTGGCAGAGGGTCTGGGGCGCACACATAATCGACTTTCCAGACTTAGTCGTACAACTAAGCACTTGTGTTTCTCTACACGACGATGGCTCTCCTTGGGGAAGGCCATCTGCCAGGGACCTTCTCAAACGTGCTGTCCACCTCCCAGTCCCCTTTCACCGTGAGTTCCTCTGGTCTTCATCAGGAGCAGGGCTGCTCCCCAAATTTCCGTTGGTCCCTCCAGCACGGAGCTCAAATGCTAGAGGCGCTTTTTATTCTGGCCAAGACTTTATCCTTTCCTGGGGAAAAGGCAGGCCTTGGTAGCCTGAATTTATTTTCTCCGGCTTTCCTGTTGACTCTCCACGTGCCATCTTCAAAAGCAGTGTGTGCTTTTGTGTGGTAGAGCACCGGGAGGGGTCCTATTTTACCATCAATCATATTTAATAGCAGATGCTATTAATGTAATTTTGTTATTGAAGATTCTTACATCTATTCAGTGGCTTGCATGAGACAATTATGGTTTTTTCAAAGTGCATGCGTGCAATCGGATATCACCTTTAATTAGAGCTGGAGCAATTAAACATGGTCATTCTACATGTAACATAAAAATATTCATTTCATAAGAGTTGATGCGGCACGGCTCTCATTTCGAGGAAGATGACATTGGATTGAAACAATGAGGGTTCTTCTTAATTATTTGGTGTCGTCGAAAAGATTATCTGAAGGAGTGTGTGGAAGGAAGCTGTTGACATTTTGGACAGCTTCCCTTTGCCTCAGAGCCAAGTGCAGCCGTCTGCTCACACGGCTCGTAGTTTCAAGATCCACTTGCTGCCCAGAGCCGGGCTGCTGGAGTTCAGGTTTGGGATGTGATTCACAACAGGCCCCCACCGGCCCCCCTAAAGTGGGGGCAGGAGTCTGAGGCATGCTCGCAGAAGCCCTCGTCAAGAAATTCATCTCTCTTTCACGGAGTGTTTTGTTTTTGGATCGCGACAAAATTAATGTCTGCTCCATGCGGAAAGTGCTCCCTTGAAGGAAGTCTGTGGGAGGTGAGAACGGGTAGGAGAGAAACACCCCAAGTTCAACAGCAGCCTAATCACACTTGAGATGTCAGGAGGCAAGTTTACCGAGCATTAATCAGGAGCCAGTGTGGCTTGATTCAACTTTTTTTAGTAATAAAATATTAAGACATATACATAAAATAGAGTAAATAAGTGAAATAGTAATTCTTCTTCCTCAAATCTGCCTTCGTGCTGTTTTGATGTAATTAAAAAGTAGAGAGATTTTTTTTTCCTTCCTTGGAAAAACGAATGGTCTCAGTTTATGTCCCTTTATTGTATGTTCTCTGGTCATTTTGCGACTTGTCATTTAAGGGCCGGGGAAAGAGGCTGCTTTGTATCAGGAGAAGGTTTCAACTGGTTCCCCGGCCTCGCTGCTACAAACATATTGGCCGAGGAAGGATATAGAAAGGAACAGCAGAAGGTGAATAACGACTCTTCCAACAATTTAGAATGTTTGAAGTTAATTATCCTACTCTGATGACTGGTTGTCTAGACATTTTAAGTATTTATTTTGTGGTGTCCCCTACAGTTCATAATTAAAGACCTAAAGGAAGGCTCCTGGAGGTTTTTACTGGCCAGACCAGAAATTACCCGCACAGCACACTGGGCTTGGGCAAAACACAGGAAGGAGCTGCATTCCTCTTGCACAGCCTGGACGGGGGCAGCAGCCAGAGCGCCCACTGTCTTTGAACCACAGAGACGTTCCCGGGCCTGCCTGGGACCTGTGCAGCTCAGCTAAGGCTCTCCGCTGGGACTCAGTGTGCCCACCTGAGAGACAGGACCACAGTGGATAATTCGCGAGGGTCATGAGTTCCCTAATTTTTCCATCCCCCAGCATGACCTTCGCATGAGGGTCAGGAACAGAACAGGAGACGCTGGACTGAAGCCAGCACGGTGAAACTGGTTATTCATTCATCCGTCTGTCCTTCTGTCCTTCCGTCCGTCCACCCATTCGCCTATCCACCCATTCACCCATCCATCCATCCCAGTATTTCTGCTCAGCGGCCCTGAGCCAAAAGCACTGGGTGGATGTTTTTGCAAAGAGCACAGTGATTGGATCTGAACCTTGGCTGTGAGACGTGTGGCCCTGGGCAAGTGTGACCTCTCTGATGCTTTGTCCAGAGAGAACAAGACCATTCATTCTCGCATGATTCAACAAGAAAAGATATATAAAATTCACTCAACATAGGGCCTCGCATGTAGGCAAATGCTTAATCACTGGGGGTGTTCGGTGTGTTCAAAGGCTGGCTAATGATACAATCGATGCAAAGGAGGCGGGAAGTTGGGGGTTCTAGGCACCTGTGAGGGCATCTTGAGCGCTGTGGGTTGTCCCTAAGCTGACCATCTGAGATACCCTGAGAAAGGCTCAGTGAGTGTCCCCTCTGCTCGACCTTCCCTTTCATCGGGAAGCCACACCAACTCCCCACGCAGAGTAAAATAACGCAGAAGAGGGGCCATGCCAGGTGCTAAGGCATCCAGGCTGGCATCGATCTCAAAGGGCAGGGAGGTCTCAGGTGGGCTTCAAGGAGGAGGTGGCATGTGTGGAACAGGTTCCCTGCTATCACTCAGAGGCGGCCTCTCCTTTGTTTGCTCTCTGGCTGGACTCATGGCTCCTCTCCTGGAGTCTCTCGACTTTCAGAACAATATGCAGGGCACGCACAGACACACACTCAAATACAGGTAGAGCTTACGTGAAGCCTGGGGTGAGCTTGCAGTGTAATTAAATTCCAAAGTGTGTGTGTGTGTGTGTGTGTAAGAGGGGGGGTGGAGAGAGAAGTTACAGTTCTTTTTATTTGGTCTCCAGGCATTTTATCCCCAACTCCTCCTGGGGAACGTTCCGTCTTCCCTTCACACAGCTCCAGGACCACATACAACACCCCGGCTGTGCTCTCCTCGTGGCTGTCTGTACTCTCTGTCCTCCCAGATGATCTAAATGCCACCATGCCAACGAGTGGTAAAGCTCCCTGTAAACTTAACCCTTCCAACTGTCACCCTTTCTCTGTGTCGATGCCTGTCCTGCAGGCCTGTCTGCACTGGCTGGAAAACGAAGCCGTCCTGAGGAGTTTCAGGAGAAGTGGGAACTGGCCGGGGCAGCCTGTCCACATGCCTCAGGTCATCAGGGTGGGTGTGCGGCAGCTCTGCTCCTGGGCTGTGCTCTCCGCTCAGAAACAGAGAACTAGCTTCGTGGGGAGAGGGGGGGAGTTGAAGGCAAGGGCTGAGTCTACACCCCCAAACTTGGCACAAGGAATGAGTGGGCTAGAGATGGGCAGGTGGACAAGAAGACAACTGAATGGCTGAATGAATGAGAGATGGCCAGTTCCCCCCCTGAGACAAAGAGACTCTATACTTCTGTTGCAACTCTTACAATAGAGAAGACATTCACCATAGGGATTGCACTTATAAAGAAAATATAAATCCAGAGTTAATGGGGGACTTAATGTAGGGAGAGCCCACCTAAACCAAGGAGTGGAAGGAGGGGGCAAGGGGAGAGAGAGGCGGGTAACAGCGTTCTGATGACATTAACCAACCACCCGCTTGTAGCTTGAGCTCATCATACTCCTGGGCATTTCTACCAAGTGCACCCCAAAATTCCCTGTTTCCATCCGTCATTTTGGTCATTTGCAAACAATAGTCCTGAATAGTACTGATGGAGGAGGGTGAGTATAATTCCTATTTTTCTTTTAAAAATACAGCAGCAGATAACCAAGAGAAAAAGCAGAAAAGCCCGTGTTTGATGGTGTGGTGCGCAGTGATGGGTCGGGGGTTGGGGAGGGAACTCACGACTAGCAGTTCTGGCTTGCACTCAGACAAGCTTCTCTGGCGCGGGCAGGTCGCCGCCCCTGCTCTGACGGAATGTTGTCACAGTGCAGAGTGGGGTGTACTGGGGGACAGGGAAGCTGGATTCTGGTTCACGTGTGTTGGAGGAAAGGGGGAGGCTGTGTTTTCATCCCTATTTTTGAGCAAATGAGTCCATTGGTAACTTTCGTTTTTTTCTGATTAATCTCTCTGAAATTCATACCCGTCTGTCCCTCCGCTCTAAGGTGTTGGAAAGTCTTCTGCTGCTGCAAAGCTGACTGGGCTTGACTACTACAATATTCCCCCACCCCGGTCCCTCCAAATTACGTTCAAAATATTTCTCCAGGTCAGAAAAGGTGGACTTTCAACAGCTCTGATATTTTCTTTTTGTTTTATCAATACTGCCTCATGCCGGCGTGGGCCGGCCAAACGGTCCTGGCTTCATCCCGTGAATTAATGATTCTTCAAATCAATTTAATCTGGAGCCTAATAAATTTTCCTAATGACAAATCAATGTCAAAAATAATGAAAGGAGGAGTGATTCACTGTGTGTGCCCCGCCATCCCTACCTCCCTCAGCAGAGATGTATTACATGTAGGGCAGATTTAGCATTTTCTCTTTCTACAATGCACGGCACTTTTTCCCAGGCAGGGGAAAGGGTCGAAGGCAAGAATACGGATTTCCTTCACCTCCTGCTGTCACTCACTAGTATCTGTACGTTCTCCTTTCTCGTGCTTTCTAAAGCCTGGACCGAGGGTCGGCAGCGGGGAAATAAGTTCTTTAGTGTTCTTTGCACAGGCGAGCAAACACACAAGAAGGATGGTGAGTGTGAGTGTGAGTGTGAGTGATACTTGTGTTTCTGGGGAACTTTCAAACAGCGCTGATAGCGGAGGTAGGTAACGGATGACAGTAATGGAGTCTGCAACGCAGAAGAAGGTCAGAGAATGGTCGGAACGGCTTCTTGGTTTGTCCCTCCTAACTTGAGTTCTGTTGCTTGAAATAAGCACATATGACACTCTGCCACTGGCATTACCTTCCACCTCCAGACACTGGGTTGACGGCCCCAACGAATACATCAGCACTTGGTAAAAGTCTACTATGTGTCCCCATTGCCAGGTGCCACCAGTGGTCAATGGGACTAAGTCTCAGTCCACAGGAGACTTGTAGCCAAGGTGATGGAGGCAAGACTAATATGTGCAAGACAATGATAAGAAAAGACAGGGAGTCGGGTGAGAGGCCAGTTGTGAAGGAAAGTAGGAGTCGGGAAGTCCTGTTTAAGGGGCTCAGATGCAGGGACAGAGTGGCCGCTGAGAGTGAGCATAAGACCCTGGTACACAAGAGGTGGTACACTTGTTGGTTCTTCCTCGTTCTAATGGGGCAGGGATTGCGACCTGCACACTGATGTGCTTTCTCAGGAGCACTCTTCACTGTTGGCTCCAGAAGGAATACCGGATGGCCAATTTCAGAAGGAATTTTGGATGGAAGGAATTTTCGACTGGAAGGTCCTGCTCTAAGGTCCTCTGTTTGTCAATGGGCAGTGGAAATACATTCTCTATGTATTTCTCTATGTATTCTCTATGATAAATATCTTAATCCTCTAGACTACCTTCAGTTAGTTGTGCTGAAACAGATGGGAGCAGAAGGGACCAGAGCAAATGACCCCAGAAAGATTCCCAGAGATAGGTCTCCCAGAAGTCTCAGAAGCATTCTCTTTTAGGGTCGTGAGACCCACACCGCGGACGTCCACCATAATGGATGTGTTTAATAATGCCCATCGCCCTTCTGGGAACACGGTTCAAAACAGCTCAACCTTTCCCCTCTCAGAGCTGAATGTCATCAAATATTTAAGGCTAGAAGTCTCCCTTACCCTTGGTCATTGTTTAAGATGGGGAGGAAGTAATCCCAGTTTCAACCTTGGCCATCTTGAGAGGCTATTTTTTCTCTTGGACATGTAAGTAGAATCCAGGTGTATTAATGGTGATGTGGATCAAGCTCCCAGGACTGGGGAACTGGACTTGGCAGCCAAACCCTCTTTTAGGCAGCCCAACTTACTGGAAAAGGAGAACTGGTCCATGAGATGTCACTGACAGTTGGCTTGCCCTGGGATTAAGGTCTGTAATGGGGCTGACAACTCTGTTGAGGCTCCTGGTTAGACCAAAGGGTTTTCACAGGTGGGACAAAGGATTAGGATACAATGGGAAAGAAGCACCTGGAAAGACCCCCTTAGAAGACTTCCACTATACCATCAAGTCTGAGAGTGCCATTTTTAGCATTTGTATTGCCTATTAAATAAAAACTCAATTATGATCTGAAAACAGAAGTATCAGATAGCTTCCTTAGATACCTTTCTTAGATAAGTTTAATTAAATTTTATTTCTATTTGAGATAGTTGAATATCCCTTCAGATAAACGTTACTGGGGTGAAATGGATTTGGAACTGAGGCCTGTCCCCAAATAGACAGAGCCTCCTTTGCTGTCGCTCTGGGCAAGATCAATGGCTCTAACTAAGAAGCATCCTGTTACCCAAGCCAGCAAGGGGGCACCACCCCCTTTCATTTCAAGATCGCTCTACTTTGTGGGCTCTGTGCGTGGAATAAAAAACTCTCCACCTCCTCTCAATGTCCCTGGCACACATCAGTGTATTACATGTTCTGAGAAGTCCCGCAGTGAAAAATTCTGGTTATCCAGCACATCACACACATGAGAACAGGCAGGTATGTTTGGGTGACATTCTTCGCTCAGTTCTACCCAGTGTGCTTTGAAAATTGTGCCTTCCACTGTGTCTTCTTTCTCTGACTCATCCCCATGCACACCTGGCATTTTGCACAGTGTGCAGCATAGGGTTGGCGCTCACTGTATACTTAGAAATCCCTTTCCAAGGTGCTGTCACATTCATGACTTTATTGGACTCTTGAAGCAAAAGCTCTTCATCTTATAGATAAGGAAAAGGAGAAGCAGCCAAGTCCAGCGAGCTGCCCAATGGTGGAATAAGGACCTTAATTGATATCTGCTCCTTTCAAAGTCTGCGTGTTTTCTATTTTACTGCTCCAGAAAGTAACTGGGCAAGAAATACGGAGTTATCCCAAAGCCTGAAGAACGAGAGCCCTGGATACAGAAGGAATGTAGGCTCCCATCCACAGCTCCACACAATGTGAATGCCCAGGCTGCACCCACTTCTTTAAATGGGCATGGTGTAAAGCACAGTGACTTGAGTGATTTTTTTTAGATTGGTTATTACTATCTTTTTAAAAAGTGTTTACTAAGCATCAGCTATTGCTACTAGGTCATTCACATAAATGATCTCATTTAATCCTAAGAATCCCAGGAGGTTGGGGACCTGAGGCTCAGAGAGGTTAAACAGCTGGCCCAACTCCACACTGGAAGTGGTAAGGGTGGGATTCGAATCCAGTGAAGAACATCCCGAGTCCTTTGGTGGCAGCTTCCACTCCAGTAGGATTTCGTCTTTTCCCATCCCTGCCCCCTGACGTGACGGCTGAAACCCACTTCTTCCCCGTTACATTTGGAGCTGGGAACCAGGGACGTGGCCTGTGCTGCGCCGGCCACATTGGGTCTGTGCGCTGGCCTGTTTCAAAGGACCCCCAGGAGAGCAGCTTCCGGCCAGGCCGCACCCCCACCCCTTCCTGTGGTCTGGAACCTCTGTGGTTGCTGCCCCTTCCTCCCGCATCTTCCATCTCCCCAGTCCCTCTCCTCTGCCCTCAACCCCCCGCCCCACCATTAATGAGAATCAGAAGGAGGGAGTGTGGGGACTTGAAAGAGCAATTCTTTTCTTATTTATGGGTCTCCACCGGAGGACCAGGGGCAAGGAGTGTGGTCTCTACCCTGAAGCGAGGAGCAAAGCTCCCACAGGGGGCTGGGTCCTGGTTGGGCTCGGCCTGTGACCCCTCATGCCTTAATCTCCCCAGCTGTACAATTAGGTAAAAGTTGGGCTGCAATGAAAACCAGATGTTTCCATCAGGAGCAAAGTCTCCTGGGCAAACAAATTAAATAATAAATAAATGCTTTCGGTTTTACTGGCGACTGGCCCTTCTGTACCTCCTCCCAGGCCCCAATTAGAGTGCTCCTGTTGTCTTGTAGAGTCTTAAAACCCAAGTGTAAATAAGAAGGTCTCCTGGAACGCCAGAAAGCCTCGCTAGTTTTGAGTTTTATTTTTGTCCATTGTTTGGGTTTGGTGTTCTGCAACGTTGCAAGCCTGTTTTTGCAAATCATTCCTAAGTTTACTCTTACATTTTGGTTTGGGGGGGCTGGCGATTCACCAAGTTGTAACCCCTTTTTCAGTCATTTGGGGAACACTGATCCCAGGACGTTCTCTCCGTGAAATACTCTGAGGGTTGCAGAGATGTGCACGTCTCTCCATCTGCTGAAAACCCAAACAAAGCCAAACCGGAGGGACTCCATGTGCAGGCAAAGCGATAGTGTGAGCTTGGATTTTTAACAGCGGCCATTCACTTGAGAATCTCTCTGCAATGTGTGTATCTGCTTCCCTGCCTTCGCCAAGTGCTGAGAGATAATCACACTTGGCTGAGTACTGAACTCAAAAGGCGTCAGACATATTACTGTCATTCATTCTTTTATGCGTGAACACATTCATTCATTCAACAAATATTTACTGAGCACCTGCTTCGTACTCCATGCTTTCCCTAGCACCGAGAGTGCGTCTCCAAGCAGCAGACCGGAGCTCCCGCCAACAGGAGACCTGAAATAACAGCGTTCTGATTTTACAGCCTGTTTGGGCATTGAGGGTCCAGTCGGTCCTATTTAACCCTGGGAAAAATTCAGGAAAATGTGTATTGACTGACAAAAAGGGGGTGCGCTTGAGAAAGGGCTGTCTCATGTGACTCGCCCACGGCCACATTCGGCTGCCAGTGAGCCCAGCTTTCCACTGGCACAGTTGCAGCCGTGGCCTTCCTTTAGTGAGCGCCTACCACGTGTCCGGGTAAGCATTCCATGTGTGTCACCTGATTGTACCCTCACTGCTGTGGAGTCGAGGACACTGAGCCTCCAAGAGCCCCCTTCTACCTGTGTTAAGTTCTCCCATTCCTACCAGCTGCCCTGCAGGAAGCATGGGGAAATGTCCAGAAGAAGTTACAATAATATCTAAATATTTATTCAGAACTTAGTAGGGTGCCGGACACTGAGCCGGGACTGTCCGCCTGTCATCTCATTGTATCCTTGCAGCATCTCTGAGAGGTCACTATTGTGATCCCCAGTTTACAGCAGAGCAAATGAGAGCTAATTGGGGTGCAGCTCCTTGCACCCCACAAGTCACTCTGCTCACAGGTGTCAGAGGCAGAATTCACAGCCAGGTCTTTTGGGTGCTCCGGGCAGCAGTCAGTCACCTCTCTTTAAGCTTCGTGTTTTATAAGCAAATGAACGAAGGTCAGAACTAAGAAAGCCAACCTCAATGGCTTTACTTGGGTCTCCTTGACCTTGGAAGGACCTGATCTCTCAAGACATGCTCTAGGGAGTCCCACATGTACCCCTGGAAACAGTAGGAAGCCCCGCTCCTTCTGAGTTTTATTGTTGATTGTTTTGGGTTTGGTTTTATGCCATGCTGAAAGCCTTTGTTGTTTTTTTTTGGCAAATCATCCTAAGTTTACTTTTACATTCTGGTGGATACGGGGGCGGTTGGTGATTCACCAGGTTGTGACCTTTTTTTTTTGGTCATTTGGGGAACATTCATCCCGGGCCATTCTCTGTGTGGGATGACAGAGGCATAGTATGCACGTTTGTCGGTCTGCTGAAAGCCGGAACCCAAGCCAAACCAGAAGACTCCAGCTCTCGGAGGACAGAGAAGCTGGGTGGTTGTGCCGGAGACACTGAGCAGGTACACGCCCGGGCCACACTCCCTCGGGGGGAGTGTGGATGGGACGCCCAGGGGTGGAGCCACATTAGCCGGCACCCTTTCCTCTCACATCCCTCAGTCCAGCCGCAAACTCAGAGACCAATCTGGGTCCAAGAAGGACGTGGGGCTTTTATCCTTTATGTTCCACCTTGTATGGGATTGTATATGAGAAGGACACCTCCTGATGAACAGCAATGATTGCTCACAACTGTATACACTCATATAAGTACCACCTCAGTCAAAACAGAGAACATCTCTATCTCTCCAGAAAGTTCTCGTGGCCCTCTGCAGTCAGTCTAGACCCTCACCCACCCCGCGCAACCGCCAATGTAGTTTCTCATTTCCTTACCTCTCTCCCCCCTCACCTCCCCCCTTCTCCTTTGGTAATAATGAGTTTTCCTTGTACGAAAGCTGGCAATGGCAAATTGTGCGTATTCTTGGGTCATTGTCTTGTTGGCTTGGTTTTCTTTAACGTTCTTACTGGGCAAAATAAAAAGTTTGCAACCTTAGGTCTGTAAATTTTACTAGTCTATGAAATCTAAAAGATCTATTTTTATAAGAGCAGAAATAATTTGCTTGATTAGGGGCATGAGAGAAAGTGTATGGAAAGGCAAAGGTGTTGGGGATACGGGCTCCACATTCTTTTTACAAGACGACAAATTCTGAGCTCGGAAAGTCAACCCGAGACAGGACGCAAACGGCACTGTTGCCCACCGAGGGGACATCAGCAGCTGGGCCTGACTGATCCTCGTCCCTGTCCCACCTCTGAGTTCCCAGGTGAACTGGGCTGTATTTTTCTTTTTTGTTTTTTTTCCTGAGTGCATTATGCTCACCTGCAAAGTAGATCAGGTCGGTTAAAGAATTTCTGCGGTCTGATTTTTTTCCCTCTGGCCAGGTTTGCCTTAATTGGGACTAATTTCCCCAGAGCTGCTCAGGGTCTGACCTACAGGCTGGGCGTTTCCAGCCCAAAGCCAACACGGTTCTGAACATCAGGCTTCGAACAAGCCCTGTCTAAGGTTTCCTTCCACCTCTTTCTGGGAAGCAATCAAGGGTCCCTTTTCTAGGAGACTGTAATTTGTTGAAAAGCATTTGATTGTTGTATTGAAAGGTTGCACTGTATGTGTAAAAAGGTGTTTATGAGGCTTCGTACAGTATAGTTAATAACCAACCAGGACCGGGGCCTTTATAACGGGGACCCTGGCTGCGAGCATCTATATTGTGCCTTTCGGAGGCCTGCTAATGTATAATTATAGTGGCTGGTGGTCTGGAATATAAAGTAAGGTGCTTGCTGCAGGCCTGCAGGTCAGCCTTCCCCTCCATCGATGGTAGCCCTTCTGTGCCTTTCTCAGGCTGGGCAGGACATGCTCCCCCACCGCACCACCTTCAATTCAGCTCACGGGACACCTGCAGATTCTAAGGCAGGGTGAGCAAGGTGCGTTTTTAGACTCACTGGAAGCAAAGAGCAGGGCGCAACTAGTAATGAAGTGAGTGTGGGTGTTTGTGTCCTCACGACGGGAAGATCCATGGCTGAACCCAAAGGCTCGAGCTACAGCCATTTCCTGCCAGGAACAGGACGACGGCTTCTTGCGAGGCCTCCCCATTGCCACTCTGCCCCCACCTCCAACCCTCGCCCACATTGCCACAGAGCACTCGCCTAAATGCAATCTGACCAGACCCTTCCTGCCTTCAAACCTTCTGATGCCCTCCCCCCACCAATGGCTTCTAGGACCAGACCCAGCTCCTCATCACGGACTTTGGGGCCCGGCAACACCTGGCCTTCCTGGGGCTCTCTGCCTCTCTGTGCGTCCCGTCACCATTTCTGCCCTGGCCTCGTTTCTCATCTGCCTCCTTTGGCATCTCATCTGCTTCTGACTACCCATGTGAACTTGGACATATGCTGTTCCTGCTGCCTGGAACGATCTTCCCCCTCTCCCACCCTCCCCCCAACTCCCTGTCCCCTTCTCTGACTGGTGAACTCCTGCTCAGCCTTCACATCCCAGACCAAATGCCACTTCTTCGGGGAGGCCTTCCCTGATCTCCTGGACTAGGTCAATTTCCCCAACTTGATTTATTTATTCTTTGTTCCACAAATCACTCCTTCTAGAGTGCCTGTTATGTGTCTGGAATTCAGCTACGCATTTTATATGAAACAAGTCACTTTTGAGACACCTACTAAGAGTATCCTTGCTTTCCAAATGAAGAAACTAAAGCTCAGAGGGAGTAAGTACTTTGCCCAGGATGCCAAGTAGCTGGCAAGTGACTGAAGCACAATTCAATGACTCCAGAACGTCAGCTCTGAACCCAAAACAAAAGCTCTTCAACATTTTGCTGTTATGTGAGGGGTAGAGGTGAGGTGGGAGGGGAGCTTAGGAGGAATGATATGTATAATTCTCAAATATATATAATATCTGCCCTGAAAATATTTTAAAAACTACTAAGACTTCAGTGAAAGACACAGCCTATTAATAGTGCTTGTGGTTTGGTGGCAACCCTAGAAGTACATTTCTCTCCTCTGGTCTGTTTCCTAATTTCCTATGAGGAGTACCTGTTTCTCTTCTAATGCAAAGATGTTAAGCTTTAAAAGATGTCTAAGTAAAATGTGTATTGTCTGAAACAGTAGAACAGTCCCAGAATTTAAGAACAACAACAGCAACAACAGATTCACCCACAGCACCACCACGCTAAACAAACCCAGCACTTCCAATTTGGTGTCGGATGCATCTCTCAACAGACTGCATTTCCTCACAGTTGTAATCACAGAGTACACCGCACTGTGCCATTCTCTTCCTTTCACTGAATATCCCACCCCGAAAACCACATGAGTAACGGCGCAACAGACCGTCGAGGTGATGCCCACCTCCTGTCCTGGAGCCAGCAGTGGGATTCGGGCACGCACGGCACCTCTGGGCCCAGCACTGGCTCGCGAGTTCACCCTGCCTGCCCTGCCTCTCCTTCCCCAACTCTGGGACTTAGTCATTCATTCCACAGCTGTTTCTTGCATCCCTGCGGAGCACCGGGCACTGTGCTCGGTATGCCTTGCTCTACCTACACTTTGTGACAGTCGGCTCCAGCAGAAAGCAAAACAATCTGTTCCTTAAGAAATCTTACGAGACAGGAGAAGACTTTGGGAAATCAGATGTCCCGAGGACACCAAGGACCTGGGCCCTTGAGTGCTTTCCCTCTTAAACAGTAAATTTTACAGAGTGAGTTCTATAGAAGTTTACAGTGTACAGGAATCAAATACATCCACTGCGCCCTTTCATGTGCCAGCACCAGGGAAGATGGAGGAATCCTCTCCAAAGGGGAGACTGGGATCTCAAGAGGTTAATTAATTTGTTCGAAGCTCTTAACCTGTGAAGAACGGGACCGGACCACAGGCCTGGCACTTTGACTTGGCTTTCTCATGCACTAGTGTGTCTAGGGGCTACTTCTGTGTTGGGGTGGTCTTGATCTTTTGTTTTTAGAGGAAGGCGAAGGGAGGGAGAAAGAAAGGGAGGAAGACATCGCCATGAGAAACAACAATCGGTTCCCTCTCATACGTGCCTAGACCGAGGACCAAATCTGCAGCCCAGGCCTGAGCCCTGACCAGGAATCGAACCTGTGACCTTTTGGTTTCTATGGGATGACGCTCCAGCCGAGTCGCACCGGCCAGGGCAGAACAGCCATCATTGAAAACAGTTGCAGACTATTCCACAATATGGAGGAACCATGATTTATTTAACCCGTTTCCCATCCATAGACATTTATATTGCCTCAACTCTTTTTGTTTTTGTTTTTTTTTACTATTCTAATGTTGCAATTAAAATAGTCCTCGTAACACATTTTGAGCAACCTCGAGTATGTTTCTGTAAAACAGGCTCTTCAAAACATACATAGGTCCGTGGTTACGTGCATTATGAATTTCCATAGACAGTTCAATAAAGGCCTCCTTTCCATTTTTGCCTAGACTATGGGGCCAAGATGACACCTCGCCATCGTTTTCCATCTGTATTTTCTGGTCACCGGTGAGCTAGAGCACTTTTCCACATGCGGCTGAGTCTGCAGAGCCTCGCCCGGGGGGAACTGCCCAGTGCTCCTGGGAGAGCTCTCTCTGGGGAGGGCCCGGGGGCTGGAAAACCTGGGACTGGCTTTCCTCCGGGAACACACGGTTTATGCAGTGAAATCTCGAGGGCATGTAAAAGCCCAAAGGAAGAACAGATGATAAGGCCAGTGGTTAAAAGTGGAGAGAGAGAGAGAGAGACAGAGACAGGCAGACGGAGAAAAAGAGACGGAGAGAGAGAAGAAAGGACCCAGGGCACGTCAAGTACTTTATGATAAAACCCAGAGAGGGAAGGAGGGCTCTGCAGGCTCCCTTCTTCTGGTTCCAGCACATACCACAGGGGCAGTTCCTGCAAGGGGCCCCCCTGGGCATGAAGCCATCTTGGGATGGAAGCCCGTGTCAGGAGATCTTGTGGAGGTTTGCACTCACTGGAAAGTTAATGAGGCTAGATTCTCAGGGCCCCTCACTTGCACAGCCCCCTCCCACAGCTGCAGCCCTGGGTTCACGTGGTCACATGTACTGTGGATGGCATGTCTGTATCCCCCCCAAGATTCATTTTTTGAAATCCTAACCCCAGGGGAGATGGAATCAGGAGATGAGGCCTTTGGGAGGTTACAAAGTCAAGAACGGGATCAGTGCACTCATACCACAGGCCTGAGAAAGCCCCTGCCGCGTGGGGCCAGGCTAGAAGCAAACCCTCACTGGCCGCCGTCTGCAGGCACTTTGATCCTGGATTTCCCAGCCTCCAGAGCACTGAGTAATAAATGCTTGCTGTTTGCAAGCCACCCAGGATGTGGTCTGAGATAACAGGCTTCTGTAAAATTTGCAAAATTAGATATTTTGACTTCAAATGGGTAAGACGGCTTTTCTCTTGCCATTCCCACTCCCCTTCCATTACGCTGACTATGGGCTGGGTGGCTACGGGCATTTTCAGCAGCTGGTCAGGAGGACGCTGCGTGGGGGACACTTACAGCTTGCATGCAGGGAGATGTCCTTGCAGCCCCCATGGACCATACACACTTGTTTGCTGCCCCGGTGTAAGCCAGCTGACCGCCCTGGGACATGCACGTGCGGAGCAGACACTGTACGGAGACGGGGCGTGTTCTGTGGTGCCCAGTCCCAGAATCAGGGGGATGGCGAGGGGAAGGGCACTAGAGCATTGAAACGAGGGGAGCCAGAAGTGAGGCTACGAAAAAGCCTGCGTCCCTCAGAAGGGCACACAGCGAGCAGCAGACATTTCTGTTCACGTTAATTCCCAGTCAAAATAGAAGCTCTTCGCTGTGGGCATCCACTACAGAAAGCAGCATGTATTGACAGGATAATGAGAAGCCCACCAGAATTTATAGGAGAGTCCTCAAAATATGATTGATCAGAAATACTGAGTGTGAAGAGTGCAAACCCGGGCCTTCAGCGAGAGCAGCTTGTCTGTGAAGCCGCGTGCTTTACGCCTCCCGAGGACCGTGTTGTGTTGTTTTGATCAGCCGCGCTGAAGCCCCTCTCCATTCTTTCTCCAGGAAATGTTATGAGGCCCTCATCATCGGCAGAAGTGATGAGTGTACACCCAAAACTGTGGGGGAAAAGTCTTCTAGAGGTGTCCCAGGAAGTTAATTCATTAAAATGTTACTCTTTTTTTTTCTGAATGTCGTGGGCTTTAAACATTTGTTAGCTTCTTAAAATGAGCATCTTGTCACGATTCCTTTTCTTCGTCTACATGGATGTCACTTTCATCCCTCAGTCTGGGTGCACATCTTTGTCTTCTTTGAGGAGGGCTCCGGAATCAAACATACTTCAGGCCCCATAATTTGTAGGGGTGTGCAGGGCTTGGGGTCTTTAGCCCAGACTGTGAGGTGGGCTCACGCTACCAGTTGTTCCGGCTCTGACCTTGCTAGTGCACCTGCAGGAGCCGGGATGCAGAAGGGCTCCATGAACCCTTACTGCATGAACGGACAACCCTCTAGCTCTAAGATGCTCTTACGGGGGGCTTTTGGTACCTACAGTAGCTCAGGTGATTGCTGAAAAACATTCACTCTCTTCCCCACTCTCATCGCCATAGACGAAATATGATTCCTCACCCACTGCTGCTGAACTTGGCCATGTGACTTGCTTCAGCCTCGCAACGGGAAGAATAAACTTGCCATCCCTTGGTTTTGATTTTAGAAGACACGCTGCAGGCAGAAGCCGGAACACCTCGCCCTCTGGTACTTCTGCGACCGTCATGAGAATACACCGTGGCTGATCTGCTGGTCCAAGGAAGATGAGAGACATGAGGAATGAAGCTGACCCAATGCACAAGCTTTGGGGCCTCTGGGTGCAGTGATGGCCTGACTCCCGGCGTGCTCCTGGTGTTTGCAATCAGTCTCACTGCTTGCCAGGAAACGATGCCCCTGTGCAGGCAGACACATGGGCAGGGGGAAGATGAACTAGCCAGAGTGTGAGGCGAGAAAAACAGCCTCGCAAGGCAACCATTCAGACAAAGTCAAATATAGATTTAACAAGTAATTATAGGAGAAAGCTGCAAAGTGCGTTATAAAATCAAGTGTTTGCACAGAAACATTTTTGCTCGAAAGCAAAGTGGTAGCTCATTTGCATGTTTGGTATTGTTAGCATACAAAGGAGCTGAACTGCTAAAATTAAGATAGTGAGTTGTTTGAAAACCTCATTTTAAAATAGAATAAATCACGCCACAGACAGATGTTTAAGAGTGTGCCTGATGTGGAGAGAGCTGGCCTCCAGTGCGGGGTCTGGCGGGGGTGTAGCCTTCATTCCAGAAAGGCCGACCCAGCTCCTCTCCGAACTGCAAGAGCCAGGGATGTGGGAACCTCCTGGGAAAAGGTCGTGGTTGGGGCCTTCAGGTCTGGGGCTGTGCCAAGAGAGTGAGGACCAGTGTTGGTGGCCACCAGCAACGGGGCCACCCCTGTGCGCCAGGGACCTGCCAGGTGCTCTGCATGCAGCAGGATGAAGCAGAGGAGTTCCCAGGGGTCGACCCTGCCCTTACACAACCCCGAGAGCAGGGGCCTCCCTGACCCCACCCGGGACCTGGCTTTCCTGTGCAGGGTCAGTTTTAACCCCCACCCAGCTTCGTTACCACTGCCATTGTCCCATTTCACAGATGGACATGTGGAGGGTGGGAGAGGCTCTCAAACATCCCCCAAATCCAGTAGGCAGTCGGTGCGGTGGGTGTGAGGTGACCCAAGTCGACCTCCAGAGATCCGTGACCTTCCGCCTTGGTGACTGCACATCCCATTATGAAGAAAATGGGTGAAACTGTGTGCCACTGATATCTCTTTGTTCATTTAGGAATTATCCACATGTATGGCTGTATTATCTACCTGAGGTGACAAGCCACCAGATGGAAAGAGGAACACAATGAGGTAAAGATAAAAATGGAAATACTATTATTTTCTTTGCACACTAAAATGGGTTATCTTTGTGTTTTCCAGGGTTTCGGTTTTTCACACTTTGGAGGGAAGAACTTACCCCCATTGCATTTAATTCTGACCTGTCCCAGGCTAGGGAGGGCAATTAGTCATGATTTAGGTCGGGTCGGCCAGAAAGTTCCTTTGGTTCTTTTTCCATAAGACGGCTCTAGGGGCACTTTGTTGTCTTTAAGTTCATTCGAAACGATCTTGTTAGCTTGTGGTGTGACCCCTGTCACATCTGCGTGCATTTTAAAAAAACTTATCAAAATTGGTGAATTTTGGGGCAGCCATTTTAATATTGAAGATGGAAGAAAATATACCACATTTTTGGCATAGTATGCTTGATTATTTCAAGAAAGGTAAAAAGACAACTGAAATGCAGAAAAAGATTTGTGCGGTGTGTGGAGAAGGGGCTGTGACTGATCGAACGTGTCAGGAGTGGTTTGTGAAGTCTCGGGCTGGAGGTTCCTCGCGGGATGATGCTCCACGGTCAGGCGGACCAGCTGAAGTTGATAGTGACCGAATCGAAACATTAATTGAGAACAATCAACGTCCTACTGTGTAGCAGATAGCGAGACACTCAAAATATCCAAATCAATAAAGTTATTGGTGAACATGAAAAATGCGTCTCTGATTTTATGGAAGAACCATGTGGACTTTTGGCCCACCCGATCTATTTCCAGCGACACTTGCATTTGTGTACGTGTATGCTATGGGTGTGTCTGTGTACACACACACACATAAGTTTATAGGCACACACATGCACATGCAGACAAGCTGAGTCATGGGGTTCCTGTGGAAGGACAGAGGGGCAGAAGGCCCGGTGGTGGAGCGGGCAGGAGGGAGCTTCCACCGCACGCAGCAGCCACGGGCCCCACGGCCACCCTCACCTGCGCTGGTTCACCAGTGCCGATGCCCACGCAGGAGCACGGCTTCAAAACTGCACTGCCTTTCAAACTGTCAAGACCTCTTTGATGAGAAAGAAATGGAAACATTCCCTCGGTTAAAAAAAAATAAAGATAATTTTAGGAACTAACCAAAAAGGAAAACAGAGACATCATCGATTTTAAAATGTGTCCTCATTATCCCCAAACGGTTGTGGCAGTGAGTTGAGGGACAAGGACAGGTGCCCAATCACAGCCTTTAGTCCGAGACACGGGAGAGAGGGATGGAAAAGACAGGGCTCTAGGAAGGAGAAGCAGGGGCCCAGAACGCGGAAGGCGACAAACGCAAGACAAGTGCACGTTTCCCCCATAACTCACGGAAATCCCTGCATCTGCAGGACATGATTTGAAGGGGTTCTCAAAACTGTTGTGTCTGGAGCAATATTTGAGATGCTGTGCCACTGAAAACAGAATAGAGCGAATTGAAACCCCTACAATCTATGGCAAAATTATGAATCCATGGGCATGAAAGAGGCAGCAGAAGCACACGAGAGAGAGAAAACCCTTCTGCCCCGTAACCTAATAACAGACGTCCCCAGCCAGAGTAGGGGAGACTTGGGAGGGGAAAGCATGTGACTTGGGCCTGAACGTTCTCAACCCTGAGGCCAGTGGTCTCAGCTGGTGTCATACCACTTCCCTCTTCTGTCAGGGAACAGCTTGAAGCTGTTTATTTTTAACATCTCACAGTGCTCCTTGAGACTGGGTGGTGACACATGGATGCATTAATGAGCACGAGGTGGCGGTTTCTGAACAAGGTGAACTTATGCTTATCACATGATCGGGACATTCTACTCCCAGGTATTTACCCAAGAAATATGAAAACACGTGTTTGTACAGGGACGTGTCTGCAGATGTTCATGCAGCCATCTGTAACAGCTGAGTGCTGGCCACGACCCCATGTCCTGCAACAGACGAGCAGACAGACAGACGACTGTGGTACGGCCACACAACTGAGCATTATTTTGCAGTAGCAAGGAAGAACCCATGAACACATGCAGCTACGTTACGAATCTCTTCGTAATCATACTGAGCAGAAGACAAAAATCAGATCAAAAACTACACGCTGTATGGCTCCACCTACATCAAACTACAGGAAAGGCTAACTGATACATAGTAACAGAAATCACATCAGTTTCCGGGGTGGGGCATGAGAAGGGAGGGGGCTACAGACAGACATGAGCGAACTTTTGGTGGTGACAACTGTGTTTAGTATATTGATTGTGACGATGGTTTCTGGAGTGCAGACATATTCAGTGCATCAAAACTCATCAAACTGTCACTTTAAATGTGTGCCACTTAGTTTGTCCATTGTGCCCTAGTAAATCTGGTAAAACAAAAAATGACCTGTTAAAAACTCAATATTGTTAAGAAGTCAATTCTTCCCAACCAGATCTGTATATCCAATACCATCCCAGGAGAAATCCCA
This sequence comes from Macrotus californicus, assembly GCA_007922815.1. NCBI lineage: Eukaryota > Metazoa > Chordata > Mammalia > Chiroptera > Phyllostomidae > Macrotus > Macrotus californicus. The sequence continues at coordinate 316,256 of VMDR010000164.1, forward strand.
GCGTGCCGCTTTGGGGATACAGGCACACGACTTCAAAAGTCAACCTGAAAAAGCCAAAGCCTCAGACTAGCCAGCATGACGCGGGAAGGAGAGGCAAGGCAGGCAGACCGACGGCTCCCAGCGCGAGGGGCTGCTGTAAACCTGCAGTGATCCTGATGGCACGGCGCAGGTGAGGGACAAGGAGACAAACAGGTCCTGGACGGGAACAGAGAACCCAGAAACGGACCCCTGCACGTACAGCCCCACCAATCTTCGACGGAAGAGCAGAGGCAGTTCCACGAAGAGAAGACAGGGGGCAGTGTTTTCAGTAAATGAGACCACATTGAATTTCACAGACAAAAAAAAAATCATGTGAATTTAACCATGTTCACAGAAACGAACTCAAAATGGATCACAGACCTAAGTGAAAAACTTGAAGGTATGAACCTTCTAGAAGTAAACATATGAGAAAGTCTACCTGAATTTACAGGACCAAAAGTACAATCCAGAAAACAAAACAAGATGATAAGTTGGTCTTCATTAAAGGTAAAAACTTCCGATTTGCAATAGAGACTATGAAGGAAAAGAAAGGCAAACCACAGACTGGGCGAAAATTGTTGCACAACATACATCTGATAAAGGACTGCATTCTAAAATACACAAAAAACTCTTAATCCAACAGTGAGAGAAACTTGCGGCCCAACTAAAAATGGGGAAAATATCTGAACAGACACCTCACTAAAGCAGATGTGCAGCCCTGGCTGGTGTGGCTCAGTGGACTGAGCATGGGCTGCGAACCAAAGGGTCACCAGTTCGATTCTCAGCCAGGGCACATGCCTAGATTGTGGGCCAGGTCCCCAGTGGGGGCCACGTGAGAGGCAACCACACATTGATGTTTCTCTCCCTCTCTTTCTACCTTCCTTCCCTTCTCTAAAAATAAATTTAAAAAACTGTTAAAAAAAAAAAAAGATGTGCAGATGGCTAAGAAGCATTCGAAAAGATGCTCAACATCCTTTACCCCCAGGGAACTGCAGATCAAAATGATGAGACACCGCTACACACCTATGGAAATGGCTAAAACTCCAAGCAGTGGAGATGCTGGCAAGGATGTGGAGCCAAATGAGTTCTCATTCCCTGCTGGTGGGGATGCAAAATGGCGCAGCTAGTTTGGTAGACAGTTTGGCAGTTTCTTATGAAGCTAAGCATAGTCTTCCCTGTGACACAGCAACTAGGTATTTATTAAATTGAGTTGAAAACTCTCGTCTACACAGAAATATGCACATGCATGTTCACAGCAGCTTTACTTTGGCGAGTCACCAAACACTGTGAGAAACCAAGACGTGCTCCCACGGGTGACCGAATAAATAGTGGTACATCCATACAATGGAATACCATTCAGTGACTTACAAAACAAGCTACCACGCTACATAAAGACATGGGGGAGACTTACATGCATATTGTTCAGTGAAAGGAGCCACTCTGAAAAGGCTACAGAGTGCATGATTCCAATCATATGACTTTCTGTAACAGGTAAAACTATAGAGGCAGCGGAGAGGTCACTGACTGCCAGGAGTTTGGAGGTTAAGGAGAGAGAGGTGAATAGCGGAAGCCCAGAGGAGTTTTAAGGTGGTGAAAACCTTCTGTATGATGCTGTGATGTTGGGTCCATGCCATGAGGCATTAGTAAAAAACCCACAGAACTTTACAGCACAAAGGGTTAACTTTAATTTGTGACAGTTTGAAAAAATAATTTAGGAGGGCAGGGGATCCCAGGAGATAATGGAGACTATAATGAGACGCCCTAATAGCGTTACAATACTGTATAAAACCACATCACAGGAGGGGAGAGGGCGCTGACCTAAGCAACTTTGGAAATGGCGTCTGTAGGACTAAAGGTAAAGGAACTTCAGTGAAGCATCGCGCACTCACTGATGATCGTGATCCATTGGGGTACAGGTTGAAAATTCTGCTACACGTGCACACGGGGATTGGGCAATTGATCAAAGGAGGGTGGATGCTGGGCGGCAGGTTTCTCAGTGTTGTAGGGGGGTTGACATGAGGAAGGGGAGGGCACTCAGATGGGCCATGTGCTAATGAATCGGAGTTGAAGATACCGGTGACAACCCATCTTTATTTAAAGTGGATAGAGATAGCTATACACAGAAATATTTACAGAAACGTGTCCATACACCAGTGAGCACACACACACAGATTTCTTTGCTCCATCAGCCCAAAGGGTTCAGATGCAATGACACCCGAGTAGTTACACACACATCTCATACTCAGGTCTTGGTCTCTAATACCATCTTCCAATCAAAGTAACCTGGGCTTCTTAAAGCAATGACTGATTCTCGGACTAGGGTGTGAAATAAATAGGAGGAGCCTGGAGCATCTTGTAGGGACAGAAAGCAAGAAAGTGCTAACACACACCAACAGGCGTATTTCAAAGGGGCACAGGAGCTGACTGACAGTGGTCAAAGCCAAAATGATCTAAGAAGGACGAAAGGAAGGAGGGAAAAAAGGAAGGACGGAAGGAAGGAGAAATTGGATTATAACTCGAAGTATAAAATAAATATTCACGAGTGCATACTGATATAAATAATTGAATCATTTCATAAACTGAGGAGAAGAGCCAAGCCTTCCATGCAGAGGAAGTCCAAATAAATTCTGTAGCTACCCCATCATCAGGGAGGGGAAGCATAACTCTGCGCTCCTTGAGGGGGGTGGGGGGCGGTGACACAGAGTGACTTCCTTCCAGAGGGAAGAGTGGAGAAAGAAGGGAAAGAGTAACTTCGTAGGAGAAAAACATGATCGGCAATAAGTCATGTTGGCAGTCTGTACCCTTGATACATGACCCCGATAGAATCATGAGCAAGTATCAGACAAATTCCAAAAAAATCCTACAATAGATCTGATCGCTATTCCTCAAAACTGTCAAAGTCAAGAAAGACAAGGAGAGTCTGAAAAACTGTCACAGCCTAGAGGAATCGAAGGAGGCATGACAATTAAACGTAATGCCGTGTCCTGGATGGGACTCTGAAACCAAAGAAGAACATCAGGTAAAAACTAAGAAAAGCTACATCAACGTGGACTTTAGTAAGCAGTAATGCATCAATGTCGGTTCACGGACTGGAACACACGTACCACACCAACGTACAGTGTCACTTGTAGAGGGGACTGTGTGTGCGTGTGTGTGTGCCACAATATAGAAATACCCCACAGCTCAACTTTCCTGTGACTCTAACACTGTTCTAAAATGCAGCCCATTGTTTCGACAAAGCGGAGTTAACATGACCTTGTGAGGTGCAGAACGTGGCCCCGCCCCCAGGTGTCTGGACCCGAAGACCCGGTTCCTTCTGCTGGGTACAAGTGGCACTGCATTCTCCATGAGTGACTAGCACGGAACATTTCTGCCAAGGCCAGTGCCACTGGGATGAGTTGGAAAGCCCTTCATCTAGGTCCCTCTGTACTCTTCTGAGACGCCGGGCCTTTCCTGCATGTCCCGCCTGTGTCTCTGAACAGTTAACCCTGCTCATGTGCAGAAGGATGGAGGCAGAAGGAAGATAGAGTCTTACCCCCTCCAGAGTTTATGGAGCTCGGGAACATATACCATGTACAACTTAAGCCTTGTGTTTATGCCTGGGGATAGATTTGGTGCCATCTGCCGAACCATGTGCCATGTCATAAATTAAGGCGACATCAACAACGCTACAATGCCAGGGAGCACTCTGCTGTCTTCCAGTGTGACGGTAAATGGGTTTTGTTACCAAACTCGCCATACAAACATGAAAAGAACAGTTGGAAGCCTTCTGGATGAGCAGATGGTCTCAGAGGCTTCCTCGGGGCAGGCTCTCCGCAGAACTCGCGGGGCTGGTGTTTTCTTTGCTGTGAAGGGTGGACCGCACTGGGCAGCCAGCATTCCGTGGGGGGCTTGTGTAGGGTTATGTAACTTGGAGTGTCAGCTTCCTCACCTCTCAGAGTTCTCGGAGGATTTGAACGGGAAAAGGGAGTCTCCCTCTAACTTCGAGGGGCTCAGAGTGAGAAATCTGCTGTGCACGGCGGCCTAAGGGGTGTCCATGTGCATGCGCACACCGAGGAAACAACGTCTTCATTAAACGAAACTAATCCCTGCAGTGGATTATACCCTTTGCTATCTCCCCCTCGATTCCAGTCTATTCTGTTCTGCCCTCTAATACTTTATAGGCAACTCAGTAAGTTATTTCAGATCTTACAACCTGCAGATTAAAAAACATTAAGATAATGTATTTAAACACATAAAAAAAGGTGCTTGGCACATGGAAGGAATACAATCAATGTTAGCAGATAATGTTATTGTTATTAATGGTGTTTTTATTAACTACGGCAAGGTGATGTGGACAAGTAGAATATAAATAGCAGCCGGTTCCCACAAGCTCAGCCCGTGGGCAAGTCCCTTCCTACCCCAAACAGCGCCTACCAGCACCAGAAATCGCGTCTCGGGAACTCGCCGTGCTTAAGGAAGCCCATGTGCTTGCTCAGGGGGAGCTTCTCCCCACCCTCAGCCCCTTGCTGCCCCCGACAGGGTCACAGACTCTCTTCTCCTTCCTTTCCTGCTATTGCAGAGTCCCCAGCAGGACACAGCCCCAGATGGCCACAGAACAGCCCTGCCCATTAAGGCATCCTGTATTGGATGGACTCCTTCCCTCCCCCGTCTCACTTCCGTACTACCACCTCGAAGATCAACTTCTTGTCCTCCATCTAGATTGGGGTCTGCTGCTGGGGGGACCCAACCTCACATAGTACCTGCCAAGTCAGCCCCACGACACATCCAGGGGCATTAAGATGGATTTCTACCTGTGCTGGCTCCAGGCACCTGGTGCGGACAGGTAAAGATGGCCCTTGGAACAGGGGCCAACCTCCGGGACCTTGATGCCTTTCTCCTATGTCACTTCCTCTTCAGGTGGATGAAGCTTTTATTCTATCTACACAAATCTGGTGGCCAAAGGCTTCCTCAAAAGATGCAGGACACCTATCTTCCCATCTTTTTGTCTGCTTTCCAACTAAATAAACAAAGTGCTCTGATCTCAAACATGGAATCAATTTATTTGCTTCTCTCTCTTAAAACATATCTAATAGCATCCGGTCCAGAAGGGCCACCCCCCCCACCCCGTATGACTCACTGAGTGCCCACAAAACTCCATTTTCTTCAGACAGAACTTGCCTTTTACTGGGCTTGTGTCTGTGATCATGAGGCAGGTGAATTTTATCATTCGTTCCACCCTCCTAGTAATGAACAAATTCAGTGCGTATTACTTTGGACCTGATCTCTGGCAAAACACTACTGGAACAAACAATTTGATTTGTCAACACCTTTACAAGGGCTCCTCAATCAATGTCGCCCATCCAAATTTAAACAGCAAAGCACATCTGACTGCAAGACCCCAGACTGATTAGAGCTCCGAGTTCAGAGAATTGCTCCAGACAGGGCAGCAATCAGATTATTAACTCCACTTGAAAATACTCTCAGCTGCCCGGGATTAGCGTGCATATTTTGATATAGATCGATAAGCAATCTCCTTTCTATAAGAAATGCCTGCAACATTCATTTGGCTGATCAAAGGTAGATATCAGCTGGCGGTGACAGCTGGCTATTGTGTCCTCGCTTTCTTTACAGAAGAGCCTCCGCTAAGAAAATATTCCCTGGCTCTTTCTCGAGGAGCCAAGAGACACGAAGTCCCATCTCCCTCTCGACACTGAGACACAATTAGCGCAAGAGGGACTGGAGCCTTTGAGCTAACACCCTGTTTCCACTGTGTTCACTGCCAAAAAAAAAAGGGCAAGTTTCCTCTTCCTTGCCCCTTTCCCTTCTGTTCTGACTCATTTTCCACTGGAGTGGTGGTCCCAGTCTGGGACTGTTGGAAAGATGGGAACCCTCCTTTGCCACCTGCCCACTTCCTTGGTGAGACCAAAACCCCTACTTGAAGCCCCCGCTACTGTGTTAACATAGCCAGCCCAGGTTTCAGCGCTGGGAGGCGTATGACATTGACTTGCTGCTTTGAAGGCTGCTGTCCAATCCCTTAACCCTCGTCTCTCCCCCTGATTCTGCTATAAAATGTCACGCCCTCTTTGGCAACCATTTCTTACTCGGACTCTCTGCCTGCTTTGCGCATCTCGAACCCTTTCCCCGCGTCTCCTCCCCCTTTTCCTGTCAACTGACTCGGCAATGGAAACCTAATCACACACCAACCAACTTTTTCCTTCTGTCCAAAGACTCCAATAAACAAGAAGCAGGATAAGGTTCCTCCAAAGGCCGGCTTCCAAGTGACACATGCCAGCTACGAAATGGTGTGCACGGTTTTTTCCATTTAAAAAACGAAAAGATGCTTGTGTTTATAGGTGTGCATGTAGGCTCACTCGATACATGCATAATCACTATGTATGTGCACACACATATACTCACATGTATGAGGAGAGCCTTAGTCACTGGAGATAGAAGCATAGGTCAATGGGAGACGTTAGATTCTGCTTATGTATTTCTGTCCTGTTGAAAACCTTGTGTTTTAATTCGGGAAAACCATTCCCTGGGAACTGAGAATTAGAGCTATCTCCCACATAGTCTCACTGTGTGTGTGTCTGACTTGCTTGGGGACTTCTGGAGATGTCCCCGTGTTTGTCTTAGAATGGAAGGCCCCTGGAAGGCAAGGCGGCACGTGTGACGGCGGTTGGTCTCCGTGAGCATTTTGCCATGTTTGTGTCAGCAACACAGCAGCTGCTCGGCATGTGGCAGGTGGGCGGTGACGTGCTCTCGAGGATGACTGGGTTGTTTGGAAACCCCCCGGTCTGAATGGGTGGTGGGGAAGGGCAGCCGCAGGGAGAGAACATCCGCATGTTGTGTGTTTAAAATGACGACGCCTGGACGAGAGTCACCTCAGGTACGCCCGAAACCCTACAAATACAGAACACGCAGGAAGCTGCAGTTGAACGCTACTTTTACAAAAAGGTAAAAACAAGCAATAATGTTCAACTCTATAATTTCCAGTTTTGAAGAGCTTGAAACAGTGAGTATTTCCTTGAAATACATGATTTTTTTCTCTGTCTGGAAAAGGGACCTGTTAAGCCTGAGCTTTGTCTCAGTAACTTCAAATGTTTATAAGTGGGATTAAGGGACATCCTTTGAGCTCCTTATAATGAGTATCCCTGACAGGTGTTTACCTTGCATCACTACAGTACCACTGAATCTTCATAGCAACATGGTAGGCGACATGTGTCTATTCCCATCTAACAGATGAGGAAACTGAGGTTCCAGTGGTTAAATTACTTGCCCGGGAATGTCCATGCGGATCCGACTGTAAAGCCGGAGAGAAGAGACTTACACCGCGGCGGCATCTGCGACCCTCACAGTGAGGCGACACAACTGATTTTTCAAGCTAGAGTCCGAAACTCTAACTTGTGAAAGCGGCGTCTGTGAAAACCGCTCTCAGGAAAACAACGGAATCAGTTCTGACGGTGGATGCAGGTAAAAGCTCATGTACGGGTCTCAGATTCCGACACGGGAACTGGAGAATTCTGCCTTTCGCGACAGGCCCGGGTTGTGTCGCTGTGGGACACCCGGCTCCGTTAAATGATGACATTGGACAGAAACGCACGCCAACAGGGCTCTCCCTTGGGGCGTGTTGCCATCTCTCTCTGCCTAAACACCTACCCAGGCTGGACCGCGTACTCAGTGGGTAGCTGTGGTCCAATTTCTTAAGCAGTCTGTGCCTTCTCTGTCAGGTAGGATGATGGCAATGGCGTTCGCCTCGTAAGCTGCTGAGGTGCACACGACATGACATGCATGACATGCGTGAGGTACTTGGAACAGCACACCGGGACATGGAAGGGGCGCGGTACAGGTCAGGTGTTACTAACAACAGTACATGTTCTTAAGCCTTGGCTCCCATATCTATCCAGACAATCAGAAGCTAGAAAAGAAGTCTTCTTCCCCCTCTGTTTTTAATAGATTCTTCTGCTTCTAACGTTTTCTGATCTCCTAAGACCTTTAGTTTTTCTCTCCTTTGCTGTGAAGACTCAGATCTTTAGCTGCAGAAATTGAAAATGACTGTACAGCTGACCTTTAAATGAGGTGTGGGTTAGCGGTTCCGACCCCCTACAGGACTTCTGACACCCCCAAAATCTTAACTACTGATAGCCTACTATTGACGGAAAGGCTTACCAATAACATAGTCACTGTGTACATTAAATGTATTACACACTCTATTCTCCCAATAAAGTAAGCCAGAGAGAAGACAATACCATTAAGAAAATCATAAGGAAGAACAAATACATTTACAGTATTTACTGAAAAAGCCCCTGTAATCGTGGACCCCCACAGTCCAAACCCGTGCTGCCCAAGGGTCAACTGTATTCATTTCCAATGTTCTCAAATTTTCAAAGTGATTTCATTCACTTTCTGTCTCCAGAAACCCCTGAGATGAGGTAAACACAGAGTTATTTAAGAAGTCGTCACTAAGCATACAGTGCACGCCAGGAGAGGTGTGAGGTGCCAGCAGACAAAAATGCTGCCTTGCCTGCCCTGTGACCCTGTGACCCTCGCGGACTCATGACAGATGAGCAGTCTTCTCTGAGATGAAGGCACATGGCGGTGAAGACCGGTGTCCAGCGAGCCTCAGAAACTACACCCCAGTTTTGTTCCACAAGGAGAAGGGGCTAGTGGCCTGCAAGCCCCAGAGGTCTTACTGGGACAGGGAGGGAGGGAGGACACACTGACCCGTGATAAGTTGGCACTGGTGAACTCTCAAATCCAGCTGGGGCTCTAGATGGAATTATAAATGGGAGAACAGTCTAACTGTCACGTTATGGGTGGAAAGGATCTATCTGAAGAGTCTGTCTATAGCGAGAAAACCGAGGAGGAAATGACTGGCTAGACTAGACCTTTCTCGTCCTTGACCTTGATTTGTACGCTTCAGACTAGTCCGCACTGTGCTCCTTCCACCGCAGGCTTTCAGTCTAACCATCCTGTGTCCCATGTGCCTGGCATGTTCCGAGAGCCATCGGCTCTAGCCACAGATTTACAAAGGAAAGGGTTTTTCCTAAGGTCTCGTCCCACTAAAACCTCACTGAAGTAGAACCTTGCATCGTGGAGTGGGTGTTGATGTCCCCTGGCCTCCAGTAGGCTGATGTACACGTCATTTCTCTGACTGTCTAACTGGCGGGCCCTCCTGGTGTCGTTGCCAGGGAACACCTGGCAGTCTCTCGCCATGACGACCAGGTTTTGCCGTCTTGGTGTTGTGTGGTAGCTGCCTGCTCTGGGTGTTTTCTTAAGCACCTTTCCACTGCAATCTGTTATATAGCATGTCTTGGAAAATGTTTTTCTTTCTCCCTGAGGAAGAAAAATGATTTTCATTTCTAGCCCAATAATCTAGGATTTCTGCCATAAGAAAAGTGAATCAAGCTTTTTCATGCACATAGTCATGTTATAAAGGACATTAGGGTCATGTGACTAAGCAGCCCAACCTGCCTCTTAGGTCCCATCACCAATTTTTCCTGGTGAGAATAATGCTGTTTTATTCACGGGGCTCAGACAATTTAAGGGTGTGCTTGATGCCTAGTATGGTTTTTCTCCTGGGCTTGCCACAGACCAACGAAATGCAAAGTTGGCGAGATGCACAACAGGTGTCCCTCTGCCAGGACAGCTTCTCCTGCTGGAGTGAACGTGGCAACCCGGGTTGTTGGAAGGCTGTGAGAATCGACGGGAAAGGTCCCTCCCCATGGAAGAGGGTAATTCATTCGGAGGGCTGTTCTCGCTTCATTAGCTCTCTCATTGGGGGACGGTTGTGACGGGGCCACCGGAGAGCACATCTACACCAGCACGACACCCACACCCCTGCCTTGACGTGGTGTTGGAAGGAAACGTCGAAGGGAGATGGTCCATAGCTGCATGTTCCCCGATACCCAGATGATGTCCTCATTGTGTGAGGACAAACGCCATCCATAGGCTGACTAGTTTGATTTGGGAGATTACGGTGACTCGTGAGTCTGCTAAACAAAGGTCATTTGGCAGGACCACATCACCTTGCCCTTAACACCTCCTTCTGCATGTATTTTGGGGCATCTTCTATGTCGTATGTCAATGTCCCCCACATAATAGTTATTAAGTAAGTGTTTCTTAAAATTGTCTCTATATCCAAAAACACAATGTATGTGTTTGGCCATATCACAGGTCTTTAGTAAACAATAGCTATTGTTAATAAATAAATTATAGCAGGCCATTAATTATAATAACATAATTCTTATCCTAAATTTTGTCGTTATAATCTAGCGGCAGAAGCTGAAAAACTATAGCTATAATTCAACATCCTGCAAGGCCAGCAAGGATGACTACAAGGTCTTACAGTCGTGCAAGGAAGGGGGAAAGGAACATCCTTGGGGTGGTCAAGGATGGTCTCACAGAGGAGGTAATGGCTGAGCCGTTGGAAAGGTGAGCAGAAGTCAGCCGGGCGGCAGGCCTGGGTAAGCAACCCTGGGGAGGGTGTTTCGTGCCCAGAGAACCCCGTGAGGAGTGACACCAAAGCACACACACTCAGAGTTTGGGTGCTAACCTGTAAGTCAGTCGGTCTGGGGAGACTAGGGTTTGCCTTTCTAAAGGCTCCATGGGCACCAGCAAGCAGTGTGAATTCTGCTTTTGTTAGACAGTTTTCTGCAACCATTGATTAGATCAAGTTGGTTGATAATACTTTTAAAGTCTTTTATATCCTTACTGATTTTCTCTCTATTTCTTATATCAGTTATTAAGGGTTATTGAAATCTCAAAGGAAATCTGAAATCTACAGTTACGTAAATGTCTCTATTTCTTTTTGCGTTTTTTCTTCAGTTTTTGCTTTATCTATTTTGAATCTCTACTGCGAAGCACATAAACTTGTAGGATGAAGTTCTCTTAATGAAATTACCCCATTATCATTACAAAAAGACTCTCTTTGTGTTTGCTAATAGTCTCTGCTCTGAAATTTACTTTGGTATTAATTTCACCACTCCAGATTTCTTTTTATCAGCGTTAGCATAGCATATTTAAAAAATAAAGTAAAATGCATTTATTGTAGGAAGCATACAGTTGGGTTCTTGCTTGTTCATCCAACCCAGCAATCTCTGCCTTTTAATTGGAATGTTTAGCCATTTACATTTAATATGATTACTGCCTAGTTAGCTATAAATACACCACCTTGCTACTGGCTTTCTGTTTGTTTCATTTATTCATTGTTCTCTTTCTTCTTTCTCGAATACTTTGTATTGTCTTTGTTATGGTTCTGTTTTCATCTTTGTTGATTCATCAACTATACCTGGCTTGTAATTTTAGTGGTTGATTTAGACTTCATGGTTCATTTTTAACTTTTATTACTATCTACCTACAAGTACTATTATACCACCTCATGTAGCATAAATAAATACCTTAGAACAATATACTTTCATCTCTCCTTCCTCATTCATTATGCTATTGTTATCATATATTATATTTCTGTGTGTTATAAATCTTACACCACATTGCGATCAATTTTCACTTAAACAGTTACTTTTGTTTAGAGATTTAAATATCACGGAAAACTTATTTAACTATCCATATAGTTACCATCCTAGGACTCTTCATTCTTTGGTGTGGATGCAGCTTTTCATTTAGTATCATCTCCCTCCTGCATGAGCGTGAGGCAAGGGGAGGGCCGGCTTCCATGGCTACATAACTTGTCCCGCCCTCACCTCATTGAGGCTAATTACCTCGGGAGGGATTAGAGACCGAGCTGGACGTGACCACTTGTGCTTTAAAGTGGTGATCCGAAGCAGAAAGGGTGCGCCCAAGAGGTGGGAACTGGAGGTGGGGTAAGACCTGAGGGCGTGGGCACTTGGGGGCATTCTGGCTCCTCCTGCCTTCATGCGCCCAGGAGAGGCATGCAGGCTTTTCTGACTCACCCAGCAGCAAGGTTCCCACTGACAGAACCTGCTTGGCCAGAGTCAAGAGCTGGATTTAAGGGGGATGTCAGGGAGTCCCCTGAGCCCTGGGTGGGGCAGCACACAGAATGCCATGCCACCAGGCCTGGTGAGGGGGCCTGAGTCGAAACCCACGCTACCCAAGGTGCTGCCCCAGAGCAGCTGCCTTGGCATCACTGGGGAGTGAATCAGAAAAGGTCGGGCCCCTCCCCAGCCCTGCAGAGGCAGAATCTGCATTAGAACATGACCCTGACATGGACCAAGACTAACGATTAGACTCTACGAGATGCAGTCTGGCCATGGCCAGCCCAACTCTGCAGAGGGAAAGGTGAGGAAGGGAAATGAGATGCACCAATCAGAAAGCACCTTCAAAAAGCTGCCGTTAGACAGGTGCTAGGGGAAAATGACAGAGATATTCCTACAGCACAGATAAGAATTGCTACAAAATGAGGCCCAGGACAGTCCCCTGCCCTCCAGAAAGCAAATGGCCAAGGCAGATGTCCTTGATGGACAGAGAGCCTGGGTAGAGATTACGAGTGTGGCTCTGGATCAGACTTCTCTGGGGCACGCCAGCAGGCCACTGGCCGGTGGGTAGTCTAGCTAATTGCATCTGCTTTTGGTGCCCCCCTGTCGTCACCTGCGAAATGGGAGTGTCATAGGATAGTAAATGACTTCAGACACAAAGTGTCGAGAAGGGCACTTGGCTCAGACCGAGCGCTCAGTGAGTGATAACCACTGCGATTATCTTTTGCGGTGTCCCGGGGACCCGTGAGACAAGGCACCCAAAGGAACAACAGCTTCACCCGCCTCCTTGAGTGGCAACAGTAAATAAGACAGGGACCTGGAATCGGGCTCGAAGAGGAGTGAGGCTTTAAGAGCTCTTTATAGAATCATCGTTACTGCTACTGTTTTTGTCATTCTTTGTGACCATGTCCACAGAACCCCTCGTGTTTTCATTGCCCTTGAGCATAAGCCCAGCTGAAGTTCTGCAGGTGAATTCCCAAGAGAGCCTCTTTGTAAAAGCACACCTCATCTCCTACACACACATGCACATCATCTTCCGCTCCCCGGCAGCACAGAGCCAGCTGGGAGATGGCCGTCATGGGCAAGGATGGGGGGGGCCCAAGTCAGGGGTCCAGGGACTGCCCACATAGCTAAGGAAAAGCAACTTGGAGCAGCAATTCTCTAGTGGGTGTTACGTCCCAGGACTGCCAGCCAGCAGGAGGGCAGAGCCACACTGCTTCCTCTCTGAGGGGACACCCGCCTGGAAACTGCTGTAATGACAATAACCACCCTACAGGAAAAGAATGGGGTCAGAAGGGCCCCCGAGTCTTCTGAATCCCTTGTCTTCCCAGGAGCCTCTTTCCTTCCAAAGCTTTTCCCGCAAATAAAAGCCACCACGTGATCCTGGACCTGGCAGCCACCTCCAGAGCAAGGAGGCTGAGGTGAGGCCCACCTGTCCGTGCAGACACACAGGGTCGCAGGGACGAAGCAACCTGGTGAAGTTCACCTGTTTGGTTGGAGCTCTGGTCCAACCCAGAGCAGGGTGTTGGCACCTCATCTGGGAATGCCCTGGGATGGGGAGCAGCCCGTCACTCAAGGGACTGTGTGTGTGACAGTCTGTCCAGCCACACCACCCCTCCCGACTCTGTCTGCGCGGGTGGGCAGGGATTCTGTCTCCTTCCATCTCCCTCGTCCCGAACATCTAGCACAACGCCCAGTACATGACGGGTTCTTAATAAGGACTGGGTGAGCAAACGCTGGGCAAACTCTTAAACCGGACTCTGTTAACCAGCAGGCTAGCGAATCTTGACACCACCCTTCAAAGACAGCTCCAGAGTGAAGAGGCACTCAGCAGACTGTCACACCTGTCCTCGAACAGTCCCTTTTGTGCAGACAGCTGCTAATTCGTCCCATTGTTCCCATCTGTAGGACAGTAATAGCAATAGCCACTCCAGATTGAGCACGGAGCCCTGTGCTATGAAACACGTGTGCTTTGTCTCCCGGGAAGCTTGTGGCAGCCGTCTCTGTACCATAGGCCTTGTCCCCATTTCACTGGCGAGGAAGCTAGGCTTCTGGGAGCTGAGTGGTTCGAGGTCACGGAGTTAGCACATGGCAGACCTGCTACTCCAGCCCAGGCTCACCTGGTTGTACAACTGGTTTTCTCCACTCTGTGGGACCATCTTGTTAAAGGGGCCGCCGCTGCTGGGTTTCCAGTAAACGCCCATCACACCTCCCTCAAACATGGGTCAAGTCTATGAACAACGGTAAAGAGCTACTGGAAGCTTGTCCGTTCAGGGTGCCCAGCCACAGCCCCCGAGTCCCAATGGACATAATCGGCAGGCACGGCAGAGAAGCCACATGCCCACCTACTCATGTCCACCCAGCTCTCTCTCCATTACAGAAATGTCTGGTGGCACTTCCAAGCTCCTGGTACTCTGTGTGTGTGCATGCATGCGTTTGTTTACAGGACGTGGATCAGTACGGGGCAGTAAGCAAGACAATAAAGACCAGTGGTTCCTGCCTCCAAGGACTCCGCAGTCTGGGGCAGAAGGAGAGATATGTAACTATAGTGAAACAAGGCAGACTGTGATAAGAGCCAGTTTCTTTCCAGGGAAGGGACATTTCACTGGACTATTAAGGCTAGAAGGGGAATTTCTGAAGGATGACTGACATTTGAATGGAAGCTTGGAGTACAATTCAGACTTTGGCAGGTGGAAAAATGTAGAATAGGAAAAAAAAATAAAAGCACCTAAGCTGGAAAGGGCAGCACAGGCAAAGGTGGGGAGGTGGGAAGGTGACTGTCATGGGTGAAGACCCTCTGTGGGCTGGGGTTCCCTCACTGGCCTGCCTTAGTCTGCGAGACTGGCCGGCTTTGGTTCCTCTTTGGGGTTAAGAAGGGTGAGGTCCACTCACCACGCTGGTCATATAGAAAAGGATGCCATGTTCAGAGCTGTGAACTTCTGACCATTTGGGAAGGGAGCTCTGAGGGACTGGGGCCCAGGGGACACGCGTTTTTCAGGCGGATGGCAAAGAACAAAACAGAGCCCGCGGGCACATGGCATAAGCAACAGCAGCCCCTCCTTCCGACCCAAGGCAAACATCGCTAATCGGCAACAGCACGGCCTGAGCATGCTTTCCACCTGGCACACCTCGCCCACGCACGACAGGTTAGCTTGCAGTCAAAATGCAACCCACTTGTCCCCCTGGGAGAGCGCACAGGGAGCAAGGTCTCCAGGAGTCAGACGGTGTGGCTTTGAGTCCCAGTCTCACTGCCTCTCGGCTGTGTCACCTCGGATCACCGGGCCGGCCCTCAGAGCTCTTGCTTAGCCACGTGCTGACGGGAAGAGAGAAGCTAACACTTTCGGGAAGCTGTGGCGGGACAGTGCTACCTGTTTCTTCCTGCTATCTTGTTTTCTTCTCTTCCTGGGGCTACAGCACAGCAGCGTTTCCGGGGCTCCTCTGCAGTGAGGTGGAGCGGGGCGGCGGGCAGGGCCGATGGATCGTGAGGGGGAACAAGATGCACAATTTCAGGCCTGCTGCTAAGCCCCAGGCTCCTCCACATGCTCTGTCCCCTCGTCTGCGTGGGGAACTCCAAGGCCCTCGGAGGTTGGGGAACACCCAGCTGGAAGCAGCCAGGACCCCTGAGTCACCACAGGGAAGGCTGCCCGCCAATCTCCACTGGGACACACGCGGATGAGAAATCGGTTTGCACTTGGTTAAGCCACCGGGGCTTTGGAGTCTGTGAGGCCTGAGCACTGCTTACCTCAACTAATAAACATGCAAATACATGATTTCATCTAAAAGCCTCAACAGCCCTCTCGGCAGAATTGCTCCTATTTTGCTGTTTTGCTGGGGACAAAACTGTCTCAGGGCTCAGACAACCGCCCTGGGGCCTGGCTTTTGGAAGGAGCTTTGAAAGAACCCCCTACCCCCAAAGCCCTGAATGTTTCTGGAGCACCTAGAATTTTTTGATGAAGGCCTGTCTATAGCACAGGCCTCTGAGGAGACTCGGAGGTGCACAGCTTTGCACACTTTGGAGGGGAGGTGTGCAGAGCCTGCTTGTGATAATGGCAACGAAAGGGCCAGACAGGCAAACAGCCTGCTGCAGAAGCAGCCTGGGTTCGGGTGTCTCAGAGCTCGTGCACACGGGGGCTTTGGGGGGAGGGGAGGCACTGAAACCAGGAGCCCTGCACCCCTGGGAAACCAGTGGGACTGGGGGCCGTGGAGTGGGGCGAAGTTGAGTGGAATAATTACATTGGCACAGCAGTAAATGAGCATACTTTCAAATATCAGCCTGATTTACAAGTTCTGCCCACTTAATTGCTTCTTTCATAAACTCCGCACATTCCATACATCATGGGAAAACACTAAAGAGAGAGGCCTCATGCAAGATATTAAAGGCAAATGGCCCCTTCAAGGGACAGCTGCCCACCACTTCCTGAAGTGGCCAGGTGTGGGGTCTGGACTGGACACAGACCTTCTGGCGGGGGGCTGCCTCTGTTCCACCTCGTGGGAGCTGGCTGAACCTGTGCCTGAGTCTGAAGGGACAAGGAGGGGACACTGGCCTTCAACTGCAGCCCTGGCGGATGGTCTTCTCCCAGTTGCCAAGATTAATAAACCCTGAGAGCAGGCAAGGCTTTGCATGGGAACTTTGCATCAAGCCCAGACTGCAACTAAAAGAAGGGGACCTCCCCATCATGTTCAGAGCTGGGCAGGGAAGAAGCCTTTCTGGGTTGTTCAAAGATTTCAGAGATGCTGCTTAAAGACAGCTTGGGTGTATTTGAGAGAACTGTAAACTGTC
This sequence comes from Macrotus californicus, assembly GCA_007922815.1. Lineage (NCBI taxonomy): Eukaryota > Metazoa > Chordata > Mammalia > Chiroptera > Phyllostomidae > Macrotus > Macrotus californicus. The sequence continues at coordinate 332,990 of VMDR010000164.1, forward strand.
CCTCACATCTTAGATTTGAGATCTGGGTATTGTCAACCATAAAGGGGAAAAAAAAAAAAGGTTTTCTGCTTAAAACCACAGAGTATTAAACTCCTTTCAGTAATCAGTTGACAGATAAGTGGCCTTTATTGACCACCTAGTATGTGCCCCTTGCTATTAAGCATTATGGAGAAAATAATGCATGAATCCTGCTTTGATGGTGTTTTAACCTTGGGAGAAAGGCTTACAAACACACGGTAGCAATCAGCATTCACTTCAGCACTCATTTATTCAATGACTGAAGGCCTACTGTGTGCCGCACTCAGGGCTAGACACAGGATAGAGATACAGAGGACAGAGTGTTTTTGTCAGTTCAGGCTGCTACAACAGATTTCCACAGGCTGGGTAGCTTATAACCAACACAAATTTATTTCTCATAGTTTTGGAGGCTGGATGTCTAAGATTAGGGTGTGACAGGGTGGGATTCTGGGGAGGACCATCTTCTGGATGGCAAACTACTGACTTCTCACTGCGTCCTCATGGGGAAGAGAAAGGACTGGGGGGCTGTCTTTTATGAGGGTAGTAGTTCCCCCCCATCGGGGCTCCACTCTCATGACCTAACCACCTTCCAAAGACCCCGCCTCCTATTACCAGCACAGTGGGGGCTAAATTTTCAACAGATGGATTTGGGGGGCACCCAAACATTCTGTGCATTGCAGTCAGCTATGGGTAGGGGTAACTAGTGTTGTGTTGGTAGATGCGTACTGGCCTACTCACAGGGACAGAGAGATCCCTGTAGCATTTGCTGTGGTGTAAATACCCCCGACATGGAAGTGGGTAGCTGAAAGCTACCACAGGGACATCGCTGAGTGGAGAGCTGGGAAGACAGGGTCAGTTGGCTCTAGCCGAAGGCTGAGCACCAGAAACGCTAGATTGAGTGATGTGTGCAGGAGATGTCTTGAATTCGGAGGGCATGGAGCCCGGAGTTCTCTCGCATTCAGGAAGGAATTTCTCAGGTGCAGGGATGAGAGCTAGGTATCCAGGTGACCAAGGTTTGCAGAGAAGGGAAAGAAAACATTCTCTGTCAAAGATGTCACCCGAAGCAAAGGCACAATGGCAGGAATGAGTAAGGGATTTAGGTGTTACTAGAAGCAGATTGAACTGGGGAGCTGGAGTACCATGAAGTCAGGGAGCATGGGGTCTTGAAAATACAGCCTACACCCGGTATGCCACCTTGGGCTGCCACAGAAGGAGTTGTGGACACCTAGGAGGCCTATGGGGGCAGGGAAGGGGGTCTCCCTTCAGGTAACCTAAGTCAGGGAAAATTTTTGTCCTGGTTTTCTCACTTGTAAAATAGGAATGAAATTTTGAGTTAATTCATATAAAGGACTTAGATAAGTGCCTGGCATTTCACACATGCTCAATAAAAGTTGGCTACCAAAATTGAGGTGCCATCAACTAATGAATTTATCCAAAAAATGTGTACTGCATTCCTCCTCCGGTCCACCCTGCTGCTGGGTCTCTGGGGGGTGAGTGATGGAGGGAGATCCAGCTGCCATCACGGGACCAAGAGGGAGAAGAGAACCCTAGAATGGAGCCCCCTGCACCTGCCAGGTGTAAATTCTGAGAAAAGTCTTGGTCACTCAATCATCACATCACAGAGCACACGTGATGCACGGAACTAGACCCAGGGCTGGGGAGGGGGCCGGCAAAGATGAATAAGTTATTCCTCATCGTTACTGTGATAAAACTTCTTCTGGAAGAGTCAGGCATGCCTGACAAAGGGAATCCCAGGCGCTTCTAAGGAAGTGTGGATCAAAATGAAATTCAGACACGCGTGGCTTAATCTCCTGCCAAGTCAAAAACAAGTGAACATTCTGATACCTTTGTCTCTAGAACTGGGTACTCTGGGGTGTCCCAGGGGGCCAGGCAGGCACTTCCATGGTGGCCATCCACCAGCCTTGACAACGGATCTGCACCAAATCCCTTCCAACGGCAGCATGGGGAGGGGGGTGGCTGCCGTGCGGAAAGGGGGGCCCAGCTGGCCAATTCTCCTGCTCTTTCAAGAGAAAATCTCCACACCGTGGTTGCCATGGTTGGGGGGAAAATATCCAACAACCGTTTTATAAAGCAGATTTTTATGTGAAAACTTTTAATTTTTAAACATTGACAAATTCTTTTAAAACTAATTTTTAACTGTGCATATCCAGCAGAACTCAACTGTGGGCCAAACCTGGCGCCTGGGCCTTCCTTCAGTTCCAAACCTCTGGTTTGTTTACCAGAGAGGAGGACGGGGATTTTGGCAGACCGAGAGTGAGAATCGCTGGTGGCAAATCTTTCCTGGGAAGGAAAACAAAGCCAGACAACAGGAAGGAGTCCCAGGCTCCGGGAAGGAAGCCATGCTGTTCCCTCTTTGTGCAGGAAGCGGTCAGTGTGCCAGGGATCCCAGCTACTCGGTGGCACCCAGCACCCTTCATCACTGGCACGCTGCGTCCATCAGCAATTTTCTCAGGCCAGAACCCTCCAAAGCCATTTTGCCAATACTAATAGCATCCAAGTGGTCGTTGCAGAGCATACACAAATGCACCGCAATAAAATCAAAAATAACTTCTGAAGGAAACAGTGCATGGGAAAGATTCATTACAGAGGTTCAAACAAGGGCCCATATGTTTTCCTCTCCTTTACGGTGGAACATACAGGAGAGTGCCTGTAATAAAAGGAGGGCGGCGAGGGAGGTGGTGGGGGGGCCTTGCTTGCTGAGGCGCAGGATAAGATCCAAACAGTAGATAAATAACCGAGATATCTTTATGATTATATAGGCACATGCCTCCTGAACCAGCAGCGGTTTCCTTGCTGATATACATTTGCAATGATGTTTTAATTAACATTGGCTCACTGTGATAAGAAATGAATAGTTTGCCTGTCTTCATTTTCTCTCCATCTTCCCACCCCTGGCCTCTTTTGGTCTTTAAGTAAACCTATGAATTTGGTCCCTCTGGATAGAAGTCTCTCTCGAACTTCATTATTTAGAATCCAAAGTCCCTTGTGATTTCCAGGTTGACTCAAGGTTATAGGCAATGATGCAGGAATTTACCCAGATTTATGGTTCCTTACAATTTAGGAGAATTACATTTATTCTCAGAGTCTGTCCCAGGCTGTATACAATGTAGAATTTTATTTTATCTTTAAGATAATAAATTTTCCTGTAAATCCCAGAACACGTTAGCAGTTTTAGGAAAGTTTGAGGAGCGGAGGAAGGGGGGGCGGTCTGAAGGGATGAAGAGGAAAGAAGAGACTTTTTCCTATACACACTCACACACACGTGCTTCCACAATCCTGCCTGGTTTAACTTCTGTCACACCATACCCCTTCGTGCCCTTTTCATTCAGCCTTGGTCCATCGGCCACCAGCCACTGGCGACAATGCCAAAAGCTTAGAATGTACAGGTCAGGTTTTCTGAAGGATAAGAAAAGGCTGAGGTATGTTGTGCCCTGAATACTAGAGGATTAATTAATATTAATTGATTTACTTTGGTAAAGAGAAACATCTTTCTTTCTTACGTTTACCTCCCCGCAAACCCTGAATGAATCCCATATGACGCTCTGCTGGGCATGAAAGTTTTAAGAACATACACATGAGGGAGAGCACACTTGCAGACAGAGAGGAAAAGAGAAAGAAAGGAGAGAAAAAGAGAAAGAAAAAAGCCACTGCCGTGCCAGCTAGGCAGACACGTGACAGAGCTGTGACCTTTCCTGAACCACCTTTAAGATTTTAGCCTCTTTCTCTCCTCCTCTTTCTGGTTAACCTTAAGTTTAAGCCCTAATAAAATACGAATTTATGGGGATCAAGGTTGTCACCAGCTTTTCATGACTGTCAGCTTCTCTTCAATTTCATCTAACTCAGTTTGGGGCATTTAAAAATGTTTTATCACACGTGCTAGAGGCGTTTCGGTGCAGTCACCACCAAGCCAAATAGTGACCTCTTTGAAATCGACCCAGACCTGAGACCAAAGACCAGGGGTGGAGGTCCAGATTAGACCGAGGGTCTTTGCTGGACCCCCACCCCCCTGTTTTAATCGGGAAAGGTAGGTGGCAGGTCATGGAGATGAGGTTTAACCTTCCTGCTCCACATCGGATCCCTTGCCCCTTCAACCTCTCAGCAGCGAGGAGGCATTCCTTCTGAAACCCATAAATTAGAGGACAAGGTTTCTTTGCGAAGGGTAATGACAAGATGACAGAATCCCCACGAAGCCTGACTCTTTTCCCTAGACATGAGATTTTTATTTATTTTCTTTGGAACGATAAGCCGCGATCGGTGGGTCAATGGGAGTCCTGCAAATTTTTTTTCCATGAAAAAATGGTCTGGTCATGAGTGCATTCTGCTGATTTAAGACCCCCAAGCCCCAAATGGCTCTTCCTCGTTTACATGCTTGTTTCAAAACCCACTAAGTAACTTATTTAGGTTCTGAAAGTTATATACAATATAAATCCATCCAGGCTGAAGTACCAAAAAAAAAACCACAAAAAAACCCAGGAGCTGTAAAGCTGGTTTCTATATTGTTTGGACATAATACTATTCTCAAGTGAAATCATAAGGGAATCGGGCACTTAAAATAGGGTGTCACATTTCGAGGTAATAAATAGCAGATTGATTTTACCTCCCAATTGATCCTGCAGTTTACTTATACACAAGATGGAAAATAAAGCACCAAAGCCACTGTGATTTACTCTGTAGAAACGAGACACTCAGTATTAGCTAAAGTGAACGCCAAGGCCAGCTCTGACAATCTGTCACGGGCTCCGACCGAAAGCAGCCTGGATCGCGTTGCACAGCTGGAGCACACACCGCCGTGCTTTTCAGCGTCTCTGCAATTCAACACATTGTAGGCCCTTTACTTCTTACTGTACATCTTGCTGTGCTCTCCAAACTGCCCTTGTCATGCAAGAACAGATAAAAACGAAATTCACTGCCTTTCTTTGCTTCACCTGGGCTCGGTTAAAGAACAGGACCCTGCTGTCTGTCTGTCTCTCTCTCTGCGGGAGTGGCTTCTCCTGTTTAGAAATCGAGATGTGGTCTTGCTGCTGGTTTGCAGGTCCCTTCAATCTTTTTCTCCCTTTCAAGCACAACGTCTCATAATACGGTTGTTTTGTCCTATGGATTGGAAACACATTTGTTTGTTCCGAGGATGTTTGGGGAATTTCCCGACATCCCTGGGGGTACCCTTAATCACTCCCATGGGATTAGAAGAGTTAACCCCAGCTCCCGGCCGTCTGGTGCTGCGTAACTGAAGGTGTTGACGGTGTCCCTTCATCCTGGACACACAGTCCTGAGTCACAACAATAAAACTTAAATATTCTGAGCTCTCAACAATGTGTCATAAACTGTGGCAAGTACTGGTCAGTTCTGGTTCAGTGCAGTGTGGCCGATTCTCACAACGGCCCTATGACGTAGGTTCGAATAGTACCCCCACTTTCAGAACAGGAAACTAAAGCTTAGAGACATGAAACAACGGAGGAGAAGATTCAAATCCAGGCCTGTCCATTTCAGAGTCTATGATCTTGACCAGCACGGGACAGCATTTCCAAAAAGGACATGTCAACAAAGTCCCAGGCCCCACACTCATAAAGACTACCAGTTCGTGGTAGAGCGTAGTCAGACTAATAAACACTACTCTTCCTACTTCTCTATTAATATTTTTCAATGAATCAAACTACTCACTTCCAACAGGAGCCTATTGTGAGGGCTCAAGGTATTGAGATGAAATTCTTATTCTTGAGTCACCTTCCCTTTGGGTGTTGGACACCATAGGAGGACACTTCTAGTTTGTTTCCAATCAACACTTTATAAAAAAACAAAAATGACATGCTGGTAGCTCTTCAGGCTGCTAATGGCCAGCAAGATCTGTTTCACAACCTAGGTGTTTCCCTGTCTCACACCACAGATGCTACCTCTTCTCAGTGCTAGAGAGGTAGACACAGGTTACCGGGCACCAGGAAGGTTAAATGAAACCCTCAGATAAAGATTGGACATGTTATCCAGGATCTGAGAGTTTAATTTTTCTCCAAATTCACTTGGCAAGTAAGACTACATGGGCGTACCTCAAGGATATACAAGGACATATTTAATCTCACACACTAAAAATTATTTTGTACTGCAGTGCAAGGGATACTTTCAGAAGAGAGAGTAAACTATGAAAAGAATCATAGTTTCAGAAGGTTTCCTGCTTCTAGAATTATGGGGGAATAGAGTATCCTTTGTGTGTGTGCTTACCCACACAGATACGGAAGGATGTTCACCCTTAAATTAAAAAGAAAGACACCGTGCTGTAAAAAGGGGGGAAAGCTCCTTATATTTTTAATGAAATACTGACCTGAATTCTTTCAAAATGTAAAGAACCCCAGTGCAGAAGAAAGGAAAAGATAAAGAGAGATGTAGAGAGGTAAGGTAGTACTCAGGCCCGCCTTTGTCTTTTAAATACCTACCGAAGGCTCAAGGTGTGGGAGAAGAAGGGAAGGAGCATCCTTATGGGAAGGATGAAACAGAAGAACCCTGCGCACATACGTGCTACTTCAGGAAGCATCAAAGAAACGGGGTTGAATTGCTCCATTTTGATAAAGAATAAAGAGAAGTTTTAATCATGAAACTTGCCTCATTGTTCTCCAAACGTCCCTCGAGCTGAGGACTTGTTTTCAATTGGTCCCAAGTTTATGGAGTCCTCAGACAACAGGCACAAACGAATCAAACATTCTCTGAAGGAACAGAATTTCGAGAAATATATGCTCACACTTGAACATCACAGGCAACAAAGGAATTTGAGCTAATTAAAATAAAAGCCATAGAATAACAACAGCAAAGCCTTTAGTAATGAAACCATAAAATGCAAAATAGAAACAAAGTATATTTAGTATAATTAGAAAATGTCAGGAGATTAAAATATGATTTAGGAGCAAGAAACAATACAAATACTAAAGTAGATTTGAAAAAGGACCAAATAGAATTTCTGAAACTGAAAAAAAAATAGTACGTGCGGTTAAAAACTTAATAGATACTTCAGTTGTAAATTCTAAATAGCCAAAGACATTGTGAATAGGATGCTCAGTTTGGAGGAATTGCCCAGAATGAGGCCTGTGGAGGCAGGGTGAGAGGGGAAACAAGGAAAGGAGATAAGAACAGAGAAAGAGAAGGTCCAACATATGTTTAATCAAGTTTCCAGAAAGACACAATGAGAAACTGAGGGAGGAGCCATATTTGGAGGCTAAAATTTTTCCAAATTTTATGAAAGACACAAATCTGCAATTCACAAAGCACAAGAGTTCACTCAAAAACTATACCAAGTCACATGACAATAAACAACATAAAAGAGAGGGAGAGAAACATCAGTATGGGAGAGACACATCGACCGGTTGGCTTCTGCATGCGCTCCGACCTGGGACTGAAGCCACCACCCAGGCCTGTGCCCCGACGGACCCTTCAGTTTGTGGGCTGACGCCCAACCAGCGGAGCCACACTAGTCAGCGCTGCTAATGTACTTCTTAAGTAAGGTTGGTGAGTACATGAATGCACATTTTATTACTTTTCCTTAATTTAAAAGATTCACTGTAACTATTTTTCAATTACTTACTATAAACAATTTTTAAATGTTAAGAAAGAGATGGCTGTTAGAAATGAAGGAAAATGTTGTGTGGTAATTTCCAAATGGTGCGATAACAGTCCGTTGAAGTGATGGTGGTGATGAAGACAACGGCAGTGATTCGGACTTACTCGGTGAGACACTAAACTGAGAAGCTATTTTTTTCCTGGTAGTGATATACCAAAGTCGGCAAGCGGTTTACCTTAAAAAACTGTCATTTAGAGCCACGGCTGGTATGGCTCAGTGGACTGAGTGCCAGCCTGTGAACCAAAGGGTCACTTGTTGATTCCCAGTCAGGGCACATGGCTGGGTTACGGGCCAGGCCCCTAGTAGGGGGCGCACATCAATGTTTCTCTCCCTCTATTTCTCCCCGCCTTCCTCTCTCTCTAAAAATAAATAAATAAAATCTTTAAAAAAAAGTCTCAGTTAGAGCAGAGTCACGTTCTTTCTATGACAGTGTCGCTTACACAGAGCACCTGCGCACCCGCATTGTTCAATGGGGAAGGAGGGCATGGAGGTGCCACCAGGGCAGGAACCCTCACGAACCACAGCCAGCTTCGCCGGGCCTGGCTTGTGACGATCTACTGTTTTTGGTAAAATCTGAACAAATGAGGTGCTTATGGGCATTATTAGATTTATCTTACTGAAATTCTCTTTTTGGACTTTCTGTTTCAGAATCTGGGTGTATCCATGGATGTGCATCCCCTATGTGTTCATCATCCGTCACGTCCACAGTGCCATAACAGCCCTCATTTAGAAAGTGGTTAACGTTTATTGAATATGTGTTAGGCACTCACACACACTGTGCCATTTAATTCTGATGACAGCCTAATGAGGTAGGAACTATTATTCTCTTTATTATTTTAATGAAGAAATACGGGCCTTAGAAGGTTAGGGAACTTATCGGAAGTTTCTGTGCTCACCAGTGACTGAGTGCGGTTTGAACCCAGATCTGGCTGATTCTAGACTTTGATGGCCTGGCCCTCATCCTAGCTTTCCTTTCTCGGGATCAAATGCAGCTCATTATCTGAGGCGCAAGGGAAGCAAGGCCCTAAAATAAAGGAAGTTATGCAATATGGGCCAATTTAGGATATCAAAATGGCTAATGGATGATAAGCGTGACAAAAAACGCGTTACATTAAAAACTGGGAAACGCAATTTCAGCTGATGTCTGCCAGTTCCCACATCTGTGAAAGGGGAGAAGGGGCTGGACTAGCAGCGATTATTCAGCTTCTGTAGGTCACAGGATGTCTCCCCAGCAGAAGGTGCACGTGTGCACGTCCATGCAATATTTGCAAGGGATACTGGGGGCTTTCAAGATGAACAGATGCCAGGTCAGGGGCCTCTGGATCCCCAAGATGGGGAATCACTCTGGATTACAAAATATCTCTTCAAATACTACAAAGGAAATCTTCCTGGCCAGCCACAGGAAAGAGCAGGCGCCTTTGGTCCTCAGTCCTGTGCTATCTGCAAACTGAGAAACTCAGCGGGGGCCCCTCCAACATTTTAGTGTCTACTAAGGAGGGCTTTGTGTCAGGCTTGTGGGCAGTAAAACAGGAAATGAGGACGGGGCATTAATAGCCTTTGTAAACAGCACCTTCAGAGGCCTTCAATCACCAATTTGAGGGTGTTCACCACCGGGGTCGAAAAAAAAAAGAGAGGGAGAGGAAAAGCCCAAACAGGAAATGCAATGAAAGGAGATGAAAGCGGATCAATAAAGAGAGAAACATTTGGTTTGAAGTCCTGCCTTTAAAATAATGGGAACCCCCCTGGCTACCCCTCCAGAAAGTCATTCGGGGCATTACCACAGGTCTGGCCGTTCAGTGTAATTGCCCTGGCTTCCAGGCTTCCAGCCACACAGAGGTTTAGAATGCCATGGCTTCTGCAAAAGATTCGGTTTGGGAGCATAGATTTATTACCACCTTTTAAAGTAGAGGTTGTTGTTGTTGTTTTCTTTTTAAGGACTGATTTAATATTAGAAGATAATAATACTGTTGAGGTTATCATCTCTTTCTTCTTCCTAGTTAAGGGGAGGCAAAAGGAATTCTTCTCAGGGCCACACTAGAGGACATTGCAATGCCATCATGTGGGAATGCATCTGGATTTGAATTTCTGGAGTTGACAAGCAATGGAATTTTTCCGATAAGGAATCCTCAAGAGCCTGGAGAGTGAGACACGGGTCTCTGAGGTCCCTGAGGTCATTTAAAATCCAGCAGCCTCTGCCTAAGGAAACACAAAGCCCTGTGCTTAGGGATGCCAAGGACTCTTGAAAAACTAAGCACTGTGGAGGCCTGCAGGAAATGCAAGCCCGGTCCTCCTGCTGGTGCAGGAGTGAGGAAGGGGTGGGCACACACTGCGTCTCAGGCCTTTCTGTTTTTTAAGGCATTTGTTTTGTTTTTCAGGTCTTGGAACCAAATGCCAATTTTATGATCACATTCTCTGTCTTTGTTCTGCAGAGATGAGACGAGAGAGTTGAAGGGATTCTGGAAGGAAGGTGAACAGATGGGAGGTTCAGAAGAAGATAAGGAGACAGAAACACGATTCAATTACGTGATGGAAGGGGCCATTATTTCGTGGCATAAGATGGACACTTCCAATCCCATCGCTAAATGGCTTTCGAGTGCCCACCGCCTAGAGAGTTCACCCCGTGTCTGTGCTAGGGAAGTCTCCAGCAAGAGTGTGCATTTGATCAGACTATCAAATGCTTTTCCAAACCCTATGTTGCAAATTGGATAGGGCAAAATCACCCTTTCTGCTGATTCTGTAATGCCAGCTATGTTTAAAAGTAAACACCTGTCTTTTCTTATTTCTATCCTTCAGGAGAAGGAAGAACACCCATTGCTTTAAGTAGAGAATGCATTCACTCATTAAATGATGTTTTTATAACCATTTACGTTGACTTGGTCGGTCTCTCTAAAGCACTCAACAAATGGTGAGTGGACAGAACAGAACAGTCTTTCTGCTCTCTCCACTGCTCCCCCTTTTAGTTGTCGGACCCCCAGCACACAGACGGGGGGGGGGCGTAGACAGAGGGATGCCGATAAATCTGAACTGATTTGGGGGGGGGGGCGCACACATTTTACAATGGATACTCTATGACACCTAAATTACTTATTCATCTCTCCTTTGCAGAGCCCAGTGATTTACGGGTCTTAATTTTGTAGACACTCCCTACAAGACATCCTCTCCCCAGGGCCCCACACCTTCTCCACATTCTTTTGCTTGACACACAGTTTCTGTGGTCACCGGGTCACAGAGCACTAACTGCCACCATAAACCACCCAGGTTGTTCCTTCTCTCTTGGGTCAGCCGGAGGGAAGCCTGTTCCTGGCAGGGCTGCCTGTCACCCCGGGGTGGCAGCACCCATGGAGAACCCATTGAGTACGGGTTCTCCTTCTGGGTTGTGGGCTGAGCTCAGCTGGGGAGTTCTATGAGTGTGGCACAGTCCCTGCATCCAACTCAGCCTAGAGAGTTTGAGATAAAGGACCTGCTGTCCCTGGGCACCAGGATTTCCTAAAGTCCGTCAGTAGATTCTACTTTAATGCCAAGTTTGAGAACTGCTGCTTTAGAGGCTTTTCATTCCTTCTTGATTGCAGATTCTGTCCCCGCCCCATTGGTAATTATAAGTAATGACATATCCAGATATGGGAAAGCATCTGTGCACTCCCTTTCTCTAAGTTTCTGAGACTGGGCAAGTGAATAGCCATGAACTCCCCCCGCTCTTCTCCACCCCCAGCCCTGGGGAAGTTGCTCATGGCACTATTTATGCAAATAGGTACGGATGGCCACCTGACCCTGACGGCCCAAGCCAGGTCTTCCAACAACATGTACTCTCTTCTCTGGTTCCCAGGAGTCTGTGTCAAAACCCCACCCCTCAAATACAGAGATGAGGTTTTTCATGAACAGAAGAGACCTTTTTTTGCCACCATTCGGGGTCTCAGCTCTGTGGCATCTGGTGGCACCTTTGAAAGGAGGTACCATCTTTGTCAGTCTGCCCCTGAATCAGGACTGAAGAGTCTTCATGTTCAGAACCCAAAGCACGTGGCATTTTAAGAAATGGCCGTTCGAGCTGGGCGGGACTGGGAGCATGCTGAGGTTTAATCAGGAAGTTCTACAAGAAAGGCCTTCGGTGGTCTCATCAAACCTTCTTTTCAAAACCTCGCTTCCTGGCGCCAGGTGCAAAGTAGCCTTCACACTCCGGCGAAGTGTCTCTTACCCTGTCAACCACCGTGCAGGGTAAACACACAGAGGTTTACTAGAGAGGGTGCCAACTTCCCAGAAAGATTAGATAATGGCTCCTCAGCAGGTGCCGCCCAGACATCTGGGGCTGTGGGTGGAAAATCTGTGCCTGAATTGATTTAAACGGCAACCGCACGGCCTTCTCTTCACATGAGGGAGAGAGGGAGGGAGCAAGGGGCCTGGATGGAAACGTGGGATTTCACATGACCCTGGGGTACGCTGCAGATCCCGAGACCAATCTGCACACTGCAAACACGAAGAGCACGAGGGCAGACAAAATTGCAAGTGGGAAGGGCGGCTGATACACTGAGTGACCAGAGAAGATGACGCCTCCGTAACACCCTTGTGGGACTTGCATGTTCTCAGATTCTTGAAAGCTGCAGAAGGGCGGGGGGGGGGGGGCACTGGTGTTGCTCACTTGCCAATGGTTGGCCCCACATCAATAAGTCACTCATGGGAGCTCTGGCAGATATGGCAGGTGAGAACTGTGGCTTTGGCTTTGCTGTATTTCCAGGACCTTTAGAGTGACTTCCAGGACACAGGATGTCACCTGCCTCCAATTCCCTGGTCTCTCACCCCGTACAGGCTCTCAAGCACACCCTCCGCTTAGATGGAAGGACCACCCTTGGATACAAGGGAGATTTAGCCCAACAGCCTAGTTCTTCGAAATGGCCGCACTGGGCGCTGAGTAGGTCCTTTCAGTTTCCATTGGAATGTCATGTGGGATGAGCGGAAAGGGTAACCTAGTGTGTGTGGGAGGGCTGGGTAAAGGGGAAGAAGGAGAAAGGGAGAGATCCTATAAGATTCTACACGATGATGATTTATCCATCTGAGAATTCTGATTAGTATTCTTAACCTTGTTGTCTTTTCACTTTTTAATTTTAAATTCGCGCAGTTTTTAAAGATGGGCATAAACATTCTAAATGGAACACAAGGGCCAACGACTACAAACAGGTCCCTGTCCGTGAGCATTTTCCCAGGAGCATCTCCCATCCCCGGAAGGAGCCCCTTCCTCCTGAAACCCAGGCTGAGGACGTGGGGCCAAAGCAGAGGCCGTGCCGGGGGCCTCCATGTTCTTCGGGCCCCTGGTGTTGCAGAGCAGGAGGTTTGTGGGGCCACTCCGAGCTCAAGCAGAGGGGCGCTACTGTTACTGAGTGAGTCCTACATCGGTCACTGTTTGGGACTCCAGCAACACCACGTCAGCACCAATCACATAACTGGTGGGCCTCAGTGCAGAGTAAACAGACGGAACCCCATGTCCAAAAACTGAGAACTGCAAGATGGCACAGGCCAAGCACTATACCCAGTGCGGGGCCCTTCCTGATGGCACAGGTGGCGGGCCATGAAGCCACTGCAGTGCCACATCGTTACCCCCGGGGAATAAAGGGGAATGTCAGACCCAGAGAGGCAATGTGGCTTGCCCACAGTTTTTGGGCCAGTGAGAGTTGCGAGCTGCGTCTGGACAAGGCGCACTGGACCCCAAGACTGGGGTGCATCTGCCCCTGAGCTTGTCAGGGACATCCCCTGGGTCAAGGGGCAAATCACTATAAAGTGCCCGTAGAAAGGAGCCTGCCTGGGAAATGTTCAGGGTCATCGGCAAATTATGATAATTCAAACCAAAGTATAATTCTTATCTTGGATTATGAAATGTCATTCAGAGTGCAATTTCATAGATGAGTCGAGTTTATTTATAATAAGTACATCTAGTCAAAATAGGAGAACTACTTAACATTATAATGAAAACTGATGCATATCTAGTGGAAAAACTATCCAGTCCCTAAAACACTTCCACAGGAGATGGCCACATATTTTGGCACAAAATCTCCTTGTCCTTTCCAAAACATTTAATTTTTTATTCTGCATGGCAGACTGTAACTCTTCCCACAATATCATATCAAACAAAAATGTGGCATTATGCATTCAATAAACCTCAGCACCGGGCAGCCTGGGCATCGACCACACTTGTGTTGTAAGTTGAGACTCAAGGAAACATTTATTTATTTAAAATATTTTTGCCTATTAAGTTAGACAAACAGCAATATTTCATTCCGCTGCATTTTAAGACAGCCCTGTAGACAGAAACGCCGCCGCTGAGGGCTGTGATCATGCTTACATCTGTAGACAGATTTAATTATTCTTCTTCTTTGAAGTCAGATATCCACTGAGAATTTTACATATGAACCTAGTTCTCTTGGAAGTGGGCTGTGCACTGACTACGGAAAACCATACAATCGCTCTGTATTATATTCCTTATTTTCTGTGTAAATCTGGCCGTGAGCAGGGCAACTGCCTGGTGGCAGACGCAGGAGTGGGAGGCAGCGGTTGGTCCAAGGAGACTGGAGCCGGGCGGAGGGCACAGGATGGACGGTGGCACTGTGATGGTGGGGGAGGGGCATGCAGGGGAGCTCCTAGAGGGGAACCCCATGGCCTGTTAGTGGCTCGCTCACCAAATCTCCAAGGGAGGAGGTTTTATAATGGCATACTGTTGATGACGAACAGCATCGAAAGTTCTTTTGTAGGACTATCTCAAAGCTTTCAGTGTTTTTTCTGATTTCTTTTATTTGATAAGTTATTGGTTCTTCTTTTATTGCTATTATCCATTAGCGGGTGCTGTGCCAGGGGTTCTCCAAGTGTGCTTCCTGTGGCCCAGCAGCTGTGAACATCACCTGGGCACCCACTGGAGTAGCAACTCTGAGATGAGGGCCCCGGAAGTCTGTGTTCAGCAGGTGCTGCAGTTGATTCTGGCGAGGGTTCAAGTTTGGGAGCCACTGAGAGAGAAGGCTGGTACCTGAGTTGGGGCGGGGGGTTCTCTGGAGAATAATGAGATTCTGGCCATGTCTTAAATGAGGAGAGAGCCAGCCGGGCCTCAAAGTGAGACGTTTTGCTTCAGACAGTGAGGAAGGGTGCAGACTCACACACGTTCTGTAGGTTTTCCATGAACCCTAAAAGCAGGTGTGTTTCAAAAGCAAACGTTAGCTCTCTTTTTCAGTCAAAGGTCGTGTGTTCTGTGACAGGCATGCGTCAGCAGCTTTGGGTCTCTGCCCTCGCTGCATGAGAATCATGGGGTGCACGTGAAAACTAGCCCGACACCCCTGCCCCCCAGTATTCACATTTAATTGCCTGGGGTGGCACCACCTCTTTTTAAAGTTCTTTGGATGATTCCAATATGCATTCACGGTTGAGGAAAGCTACTAAAACGTCTGGTAGTCCTGCTGCTATTATTAGCAAGCATGGCCGGGTGCCTTTTAAAGTAGCTCTCTGAGATTTAAGTGGTCCCTTTACTATAAACGAGATCTGGGGTCCTGTCTGCATGTCCTTGAAAAAGTCCCCTTCACCACTGTGGGCCCCGGCTTTCCTATCGATCCATGACGGATCCTGCCAACGATGCTCCTTCTGACCTGGAACTCCAGCCCCCGTGGCCCGAGGCTTTCACAACTGAGCGCCACACTAGGAGATGGGGCTGGCCGCCCCCATGGAGGGAGAACCCGGGAGGAGAGAAGGCTTGGTCCTTATCTGCCACCAGCTCCAGCTGAATCCGCATGACACCAAATACGTGGGCAAAGAGGGAATGATTTTGACATCCCCAGGTCCCTTCTCCACCCTGATGTTTGGCATCAAGAATGCCTGAATATTGATGACTTGTTTGCTTAGACCTAGGTGGTCTCAAGACCCTCCCCCAGCAGGGCAGCTTGGGGCTCTCAGTCATTAGCATCCCCACTCAGGCTTCTGATCTTTCTGATAACCTCCTTGCCTGGACATACTCCACTGAGTCCACTCGACCAAGAAGAAGAGCCCTCTCTGGAAGTGCCCGGAAGGAGGGACCATGCCTCATGTTTTGCGGAAATCTTTGTTAGGCGGAGTTCAATTCCTTGCCTATAACTAGTGTTCAACCCAGTTAACAAGTCAATGAATAAGTTCATGTTAAACCCTATTTTCAGGAAAAAGATGGATGAAAAATAGCTGACGAGGTTGATGATGATGAGGATGATGACAAAGAGGAAAAGTAATGCTTGCCAAGGACACTCGGTGCGATGTGAATTTACACATCTGGTGTAATTCTCCTAATGAGCCTGTGGCATGGGGTGGGTTCTGTCAGTTGCTGGCATCGTGCAGGTGACGAGATTGTGTAACTTGCCCGCATCACCAAATAAAGGCGTTGGTGGGATTTCCACCCCTGCCTTTTCTGACTTGGGGCTTTCTCCACTCTCCAGCATGATTAACCTCTCTGAAATGGTTCTCAAGAGCCTTCTGCCTCTCTTGGAATATTTCAGTGGAACATTTCATTTGGAATATTTAAATGAAATTCCCTGTCTGTAAATATTTGTGCTCAGACCCTGCCCCAGCCCTACTTTTAAGTCCTAGAGTCAAACAGATGGATGATGTGCTTCTGCCATCCAAGATGTCATCATCGTATGGGGAGAAAGACATGTTAAGTCATCGGCACACAGTATATTCACAGCTGGGACAGAAGCACGCATAGCGCTGTATAGGTAGGCCCATTGGCAATGCGGCCCCAAATTTCCTGATTGTAAGAACCCGTGCAAAAACCCAGAATGCATCTATATTTTATCAAGTAATCTAGATCTTAATGAATCTTTATCAAGATTCTGTTGTCTCTGGAAAGAGTGGGGAGAGTGCCTATATGTGCAGTGGGCTTCATACCCGTTACTAAACTGTGCTTGTGACTTTCAGGACACAACTGTTCGAGTACAACAGGATCCCTTTCCTGGTTTTAGTGTTACTTGGAATTCTACATACGCTGTTAAATGTGCTTCTTTAAATGAAACTCCACACAGGTAAAACCCTGATACTGCAGCTTATAATAGAAGCTTTTTAACACCCCCTCCCCTCCCCTACAACACCCCCCCGACCTGGTCCCTAAGCACAGATGCTCAGAACTTGTTTGTTAAATGACTCAGTGAATATAGTTATCTCTAAACTGATCAATAATTCCCGAATACCAGCAACAGAAGGAAACCATCTCCATATCACGAAGCCTTGTATTAGCTGTGTGTGCAAAACCACGGGCGTGGGCGTGCTGTCCAACGTAATGTATTTCTTTCAGCGAAAGCACCTCGGTGGGGCTCTTCTTTCAACACTCGGAAGTCACATTTCCTGGTCGTAATGTATTCCTGGGTAATCCAGATTTCCATGTGGACCTTCCACTTGGTCTTCCCCTGGTGCCCTGTCTGGTTACAATTTCCAAACATTTTTACAGTGCAGTTAAGGAAGGCCTGCATTAACACCAAATATTTATACTCTTTGATTCTGATTTAAAATTTAGCTTTGGAATAAAA
Organism: Macrotus californicus; assembly: GCA_007922815.1. Lineage (NCBI taxonomy): Eukaryota > Metazoa > Chordata > Mammalia > Chiroptera > Phyllostomidae > Macrotus > Macrotus californicus. The sequence goes on from VMDR010000164.1 coordinate 350,135, forward strand.
CCCAGGGTAAACTGCTTCTCTTAATTCTGTTTTCCAAGGAGTTTCTGAGAAAATCTCAAACCAGTTTTAGGTACAAAAGATAACTCGAAAGGCCAGTATTCAGTTGAGTTTTGATGTTTAGGATATTATTTTGAGCAGGCGATGATTTACAGAAGTGTCAAAGGAGATTCGGACACACGGTGAAGAGAATCTCAGAGATGCCTGAGATACCATGCCTGGTTATCCATCCAATCAGAGTCAACAAGACATTGAAAAAAATAAACATAGGAGATAACGTGATCGTAAAGAAGCCTGAAGTTTTCCGTAAGTGAGGAATCAGTGTCTTCTTAAATGAGCAAAAACTGAACAGTCAGACGAAAGCATAGGAGGTTACCTTGGCAGCTCACAGAACCTTTGCTACTGGACAGATCAGACCTGGGAAGAATAGCCCTCTGTCGTAGAAAAAGACTGTAAACAAAGGGACCTCATCCATCAAAACGGCACAACCATTTGCTAATGGGTTCATACCTTCCACAGCTTTTGAAGAATCAGGTATTATCTGTTTGAGGAGCAAACTGACACATGAGGGCAGACGCAGAGGGTCTGCGAGGTCCCAGTTAACCTCATAGTGACATTAAAATATTATTAACATGCTGTACATCCTTCTTGGCTAGCTTCAAATGAATTAGTAAATCAATGTTTTAAAATGCTATCAGTATTCATTTCTGATGTGTGAGTATCAGTAGCAATAACCTGTAACACGCCCTGGCTGGGGTGGCTCAGTGGATTGAGCGCTGGCCTGTGAACCAAGAGGTCGCCAGTTCGATTCCCAGTCAGGGCACATGCCTGGGTTGCGGGCCAGGTCCCCAGCAGGGGGTGCGCAAAAGGCAACCACACATGGATGTTTCTCTCCCTCTCTTTAAAGAAAAACAAAACAAAACACCTATAACACCAAAGTTTAGGGGCCTAAGTAAGTTTTAAGGATATAAAGGGATCCGGAAACAGAAACAAACAATAGTAAGAACAGCAACTTTAGGAGAAAAGTCTTTTCTCTGCAAAACAGGAGCATGTACGCAGCGGTAGGTCTCTATTCCTGTTGCTCTCAATACAGCCTCCAGTATTTATATTAATTGAAACTTGGCTCAGAGTGACTAACTTCCATGTCACTGAAAAAAGTGAAGGGATATTTGAAAATCATCTGTCACACTGATAGTGTGTGACCATCATACCCCTTATACCACTTTCCTAGGTGGCAAAAACAAATACATCCATTAGCCTAGCCCAAAGGTATAGCGTCTCAGCTGCATATAAACACATAAAGAAAAGCAAAAGCATACAAACTTGAAATGATACTTAGTCATCAATGCTTTAGTACTGTGCCCTGGGTAGAAATGTTCTACATATCAAGTGATTATCCATTAATTAATGTAATTAATATTGGGCCCAGGTTTAAGTTACCTAAAGATCGAAGAAATGATCTCCAAGGTGAAATACTACAAAATATCATAACTGCTGAAGGAAATCGTTTGTGAGAACAATTCCATTTGTTAAACAAACTTACTTTCACATTCTTCATACCCTTAAATGTTACCTAGGAGTAACGTTAGCTTATTCAAGCATTAAAGCTGTGTGAGTTTAGGAAAACATACCCGAGTATAATTTTTGTAAAATGTTTGCACATGTCATAACTTATAAATCAGAGCAAACACAGTGGTTTTTATTAAACAAAAGTTGTTAAACTAGTCTTATCTGCCAAAGATTTGCCTTAATTAAGTGAATTTCAATTCAGACCCTAGGCAACAAGGTACATGGGTGTCATTTTCCCACGCTCTTTCCAGTCTATATAATGGCAATCTTTGACATTTGTGCCAACCTCCAAGGACAAACGGTATCACATGATTTATTTAGTTTGTGTTTTCCAGTCGGCAGTGAGTGACGGGCTTGTACTGGAGTCTGAAGTTGGGGCAAGTGGGCAGGTCAGTCGTGTGGGGTTCTTCACTGGTGGGGTCTGATGCTGCTTCTGGGCAGATGGTTTTTGGATGGAGTTAAATGCTGGTGTCTGAGCACTGCTGTTCAGGATGAGGGAAGCCCCCTTCCCCACATGGAAAATGGGTGCACAGAACCCTCACTCTCATACAAATATAAAAGGAACAAGTGGTAAAAATTTTATCCAACTTCCTAGTGAAGAAGAATCCAAAGAACAACCACATTTACAGACCGGGAATATGGACGTTAACTTGTGAACCGACGGAAAGCTGGCTTTTCCCTGGTGGCGATGGCTGTTTTTCCTCCGCTGGATGGAATGTATTTGCACGGTCATAGAGGAGAGTTGTCTGCATTGCCATTGGCCCTCTACCACCTACAAAGCTACGAAAGGACTCAGGGCAACTGGAAGGCAAGAAGCATGTAACTCAGGTGGGTGTCCTCCCAGCAGTGCATGATTTTCCACTGGAGACATTAAGTAGACACTGGAATTATGTACATTTGTGCTCAACGCAACCACGCTTAATTTGCTGTAGAAAGGCTTGTTGTCGCTCATCTACTGCTGCATAACCCACCGCCCAAGCGTGGGTCAAACATTTCCTTAGCTCACAGCTCTGTGGGGTGGGTGGGAGTTTGCAGGTCAGGCTCAGCAGACTGTAGCTGCCTCTGTGCAGGGGCCTGCTGCCTGCAGGCAGATGATGTGGGTACTGGCCTGCCTGGGAGGTCCTCCCCCAGGACAGTTCCCCTCCATGGGGTTTCTCATCCTTCAATGGGCAAACTGGGCTTGTTCACCTGATGTCAAGAATAAGGTGCCAGGAGTGTGAGCAGAAGCACATGAGACCCTGAAGACAAGGGCCAAGGCTATTCCAGAGTCCGGGGCAGAGGAGCAGACCCCACCTCTACATTCGAAGAGCAGGTCATCAGCACATGGATCCAGGAGAGGAAGATGGGTTCATTGGCACAATTAATCTACTGCAAGCCCTCAACCTGTGAAATTTCACTCTCTGGGGCAGACAGGAGCTGTGACAAATACCTGTTGCCCAAAGCAGGCCGTGACAGGTGCTGCCCTGGAGGCTCATGCCACCATCCTACAATGGCAGAACGGCAGTGAGGATCTGGGAAAGCTTCGCAGTGTGAGACTGGAGCTCAGTGATGAAGGATCAGCAGAAAATGCCCTTCAAGGTGAGTGGGAAGGAGCGGCAGAGATGGCCAGGGCGTCTGACAGGGCCTGTATTGAAATGGCAAAGCTGCATCTCACCTTTGCTTTGCAGGTGCATCTTTGCAGGCCCATGCCATGGCGGCGCCCAAGGAGAAGTGGTGTGGGGTGGCTGACAAACTGTGGCTCGGATCCTGGCTCCCCGACCGAAAGGCAGAATAACTTCGAGCCAGTCACTCTGTTACTCTGAACTTCCTTTCTTCATTCATACAACCCCTATTCTGAGGTGACAATATAAAAATGTTTTGAAAAAGAAACAGTGCTTGAGTAGGGCCTTGTAAACAAGACTAACCCTCAGAGGAGAGACCAAGGTGCCTGAGATGCGACATATTCAGCCAACAGGGAGTCAGTGTCACCGTAAGTCCCCTGCATGTGAGCGAGCAGATGCAGGCCCACAGGAGGGAAGCACCGGCAACGCAAGGGAACGAGCGACTCGTGAAGCGGAAATATGGGTAGCCGATAACCCATCGAGATGTTCCGCTGCTCAGCACTGACTGGGAAAACACAACCCAAACCACCACGTGACACCCTTTTTCCTTTAAAGTTGGCAAAAATGTCAAAGGTTGATTTTTATCTGGACCTGGGAGGAGCACGGGAAAATGACACCTGTAGACAGTGCCAAGTGTCTCCATTGGAACGATCTCCTGGGAGGGCTATTTGGTAGATGGCGTCAGCAACTTAAATTGTTTATATTCTAATCCCAGACCCTCTATTTTGTCTAAGTGCATACATGAGCTCACACACACACATGCACATGGGCACACACACGTGTGTTTATGTGTATGTTTCTGCATGTTTGTACATGTACACACATATCCATGCACCATAATATTAATTCAGCACTGTTTGTATTATAAGACAAATCTGCAGGCATCCTAAATGGCATCCATGAAACCAGATTTTCACAGATGGGCAGGAAAGATATCCACAATACATTATTAAAGGGCAAAAAGCAAATCGCAGAAAAACAGGAGTAGCATCATATGTATGTAATCGTGTGATTTGTACAGTATGTGAAGAAATTTCATGTCCTGCTTCCTTCAAAGGTTCTGGTGATAAGACAGTAGCTATTGAAGTGCTTCATGAACTGTAAAGTGCTTTAAATACTAAGGCACACCTGAATTCAGCTTTAAAAACTTTTAAAAACACATTACTTTATTTCAAAGCTCAAAAAAAAACCAAAAAGCAAACCTTTCCATCAAACAGCCGTGGCTCTACCACGGTCGCCTTTGAGGAAGGAATCTGCTCTACACCGAGGCCCGCAGGCTGCGCCCCAGACACACCAACCCGGAATCCGCGCTATTTTTAATTGTGGTGAAGCACACACAGCGCAGACTTTACCTCATGACCATTTTGCGGTGTTCTGTTCAGGAGTGGTAGTACATTTATATTGTCATGCAAAAAAAAAAACCCCAGTTCGATGGCTTCCATTTAAGACGTGCATTTGATTTTTCCAAGGAAATGAAGCATTTATGTGATGCGTCTTGGCAAACGGATCAGGGGCACATCAGAAATGAGGGGAAAAAAAAGGAGCCCTGGCTAGACAGACCTAATTTTTCCCCAGTGGAGACAACTGGCCAGGGGAGACAGAATCATGCTATTCCCTCTCAGCCCTTCTCTTCCCCGAACAAACAAGTTAAACTGGATAACAGACTAATAGAAAATAATTTGGAATCTGGGGCACAGTTGTGGCCAGGAACGATGCTGCTGATCACTTCATGTGATCAGAGAAAAACCCCAAACAGAACCCTCTTCCATGATCATCATTTCTACCATCATTGCAATCTCTGCACATAAAAGCATTTGGTTTGAGGCACGGCACATCCATCTGCAAATTACACAGCAAAGGGTGGGGAATGGACCCTCCTCTAAGAGAACAAACAGAACCAGTCATTTATGGGGACATCGTCTTCATCGGCATGCGTGCCGCCAAACGCAGACCCCGTGACTGCGCGGAGTTCTGGGGCCGCCACCCAGCCCCGCTCCTACCCGCTCCCAAGTTTAATTAAGGCCGTTTCACACTGAGACTGGGAGGCAAACACAATGATACAACAATAAACAAACATTAATCATGATCATTACATATATTTTATTACACGGAATAAAGAATACTGTGGAGCTTTCACCAGCCGATAAGGCTCTTCCTCTTGGATAACATCCTAAGGCAATTGAGGGGTAAAATAATACTAATAATGATAATAATAATTAGCATGCAAAGGCAAAGAGGGGCTTATCACCACACAGCACAGAAACTGTACCCTCCTTCACATATATTAATCTCATATTTGCTCATTTCTGGTTTCTTCTCACTGAGATAAATAAAAAGAAATGTCTTGTTTGTAGCCTAGCTTTGGTGTGCATAATTGAATGCCAACTGCCCCAGGGCAAGGAGATCCATAGCCCCTTCCATCACTATTCAACCCACACTTAAGGGGTTCCACCAGGAAATCAGGGAGACGGTCCGGAGCCCCCTGGCTGCCAGGAGCAGGAACCAGAGGCAGAAGGAAGGGCACTTAGCAAGCCTGAGCAGTGGCTTTTCCTGGCTGGGAAAAGAGCAGCCCCCGCGCCCTCCTCCCCTGCTTCCCTGTCTCACTCTGTTCCAGTTATTTTCTGAGCCGGACTGAAGGTCTCTCTGGCTTGTCTCTGAATCAGGAATGAGCCCCCTTGGGGGAACCCTCTTTTGTTTTTCTTTCCCGAGGGCTTCCTGACATTCTTCACTATAAAGACCACGTTGGGAGTGCCCACTGAACGTATAACACGGCTGTCCAGCCCTATTGTCCCATCTCCATGTGAGAACGACAAGAAATAGGTCCTCTCCCGCAGAGATGCCCATTAAGGGCCACTCCACCGACCAGGCATGAATCCCACTCGGTGGCCTTACTAATTGTCCAGCCTGAGGTGTTTTGTTGTGGGCTGCCCACGCCACCGTCTCACGGAGCCTATTTTAATGAACAAAAAGACCCAACCTGCTCCAGCAGGCTCCCTCACTCACAAACAAAGTATCAGCTGGGAAGAGAGTTTTTGTCCCCTCTCCACTTCCGGACCCGTAATTGCTTAGAAACATCTTCCAATGGGAATTCCGGAGAAGGGGTCCTCCTGTCTCCCTTTCCAAAGGAAGGAGAAGGGCATCGCGATGCCATACTTTGCACTTCCTTTCAGAAAGTTTTCTGACTGTCCCGCATCCTAACTCCAGTTCTCCATTGGAAAGAACCAGCTCAGGGGCAGGCCTGGCCTCCAGGTTTAAGCGGAAGCTGTTGAGCTTCGGGTCTCGCTCCTCTGGATCTGGGCGGGAGCCCTTGAGTGGTCCGCTTGGAGCGGGTGAGGTTGGCTCTCAACCCAGTTAGGAAGCGGGAGAAGCCAGCTCACCTAGGGTGCTGCCCATCCGTGGGCCACGATACCTCTGCATCCCACGTGGGGCCCTTGGTGAGGAAGCTCGGGGGCTGCTTCTGCCCATGGGCTAGCACCGACACCCAGCCGCAGAAGGCACGCAAGGGTGACTGGCACTTCCTTCTCCTGGCATCTGGGGTAGCTAGCCCTTCCTCCTGGAGATTAATCAGTGTGGCCAGTTGGGAGAAGGCCGCTAGGGTTCTGGCCCCTCCCTGCCACAGACACATTTGGATGAACAGAAGAAGGAACAGGTGAGGGGACACACTCCAAAGCCGGCTCTCTGCCCCCAGTCCCTCGGGGGATGTCGCCTCACCCTGTGCCAGTGAATTTCTAGGGCTGCCTCTATCATAAATACTCTGATTAAAATGTAAATTTAGCCAACCTATCAGCTTCCCATTAAGGGGACTCTTTAAAAACGCCGTTAATCAGCTGGGAGATATGTAGTGAAATACCACTCATCAATTGTAACTGCTTATGACAGTTAACAAAGCTTTATATTTGCCCCAAACATGAGCTGATCTATCCATTATGCCAAGGTTCACTCTCACACTAATTGTGCATTTTCTTCTCTAATGCATTTTTGCTGTTATCTCATAGGCTAATGAAAGCCAGGAAATCAATAAATATAAATTATACATGCAAAGAAGGACTGCTGCGAACATAAAGTTTCTAATTAATTGCACTTGATTAATTTATATCCTTTAATTATCTTGCTAAGCCACAAACAACATAAATATCTTTGCAATCTGGTTATTGCAATGTCAGTCATAAAAAAGCAGACACAGTAAATCTATGAAACCTAGCAAACCGCATTGCCAGAAAACACAGAACGGCATAACCCATAAATATTACCGGATTTACTCAGGACACCGATGAATAATGTCCCCGTGACAAATTAACACTAAATATGTTGTATGGTTATTTGACAAAGGTTATAGTGATGTTATAGGTTTAAACGGTGCATATGGAGTCAGCAAAAGGTGGATTTTACCGCCGTGCCTATAAAAGTCTTCTCCGGCAGGGAAGAGTGGTCTAGGTAAGGACCCACACGTGAGCAAAGATTCAGCGCCTCTTTGCAAATGCAAGTACTTTCTGCTGGTCCAGTCGGGAGACAAATTGTTCCTTATTTGATTTCTCAGGGTCCCTTTGATAAACTCAACCAAGCAAAAACGATCCCACCTCTTTTGCAAAAGCGCAGATAAAATACATATTTGAAGTAGGAATTTAAACCCAGGAACTCGACCCCAAGTTGGAAAAAGGGCCGAATGTTGTCTGCTGCCATTGTCTTAAGAGATGCAACTTTTCCATGGAAAGTGGTTTCTTTTTGTCCTTCCCCCCCCTCCCTTTTAATTTTATCTGACTCTGCTAAGCCAGCCATCTGTCACTGAGCTGAAATCTAATCCTCTCTGTCCACCCAGCTTGCTCTTTGTCCTAGGGCACTGCATATTACCAAGCACCTATATCTACAACTTTCATAAATGCATAAAAAGAAACTGTATCTGTCCTCGGCTACACTCAGACAAAGGCCATCTGTCAGCGACCATGGCCATTCTCTGAAAAAGAAAGCATCCAAAGGGATTTGCCCTTTACCAAGTAAGCCCACTTAACCCTTCCAATAAGATTAACTGTTATTTGTTTCCATTAAATAAAAATGACCATGCTAATATACATTTAATAGTTCTCTAACAGTTGCGGAAAGATCAGCTCTCATGTGGATATCTTTTGCAGATAAAACATACATGCATATAAATACTGGAATTATGACGGCAATAAGATAACCTATCAGGCAGAAGGATGTTTTCACTCCCTCCCTCCAGTCTGGGGCTATGAAAGAGAAGCCGACATAAAATATAGAAGCCAGAAAGCCCCACAGCCCCCCCCCCCCCTTCGGTTTTACAGTAAATAGCACTTCCAGCTACAACATGCGGCTGGGTCCATGCGGATATTAAGATGCGGAGGCCGCTCTCTGACTCCGGCCGCGTTCTCACCGCGCGTTGTCGCAGCTGTAGGGCTCTGGCGCTCAACAGCTCTCCGTCTATGGCGGCGCGCTGTACAAATATCCCTGCGCCACGGGTCACCATAACGATGGGGAGTGTGTTGGTGGAGGGAGAAAAACTGCCATTAAGGACGCTAGTGTAGAACTACAGCGCCATTTGGGGATTTCGGTCTCCTCTCTTCATCCCTAAAGATGGCATCTTCCAAGTTGTTGGGCTTAGCATTTCGGAAGCGAGATACATAATGCATTTGCGTCAAGGGAAAAGCCCAGGCAAGTTTTTTCAAGTGTTGACTTGTTCTCTACTTGTTTACAGATGGATTACTTCAGAAAACTGTGTTTTTAATGCTGCATTCCCAAAGCAAGAAGGCCAGGTCCTTTCTGCCCACGGCTGGGGTACAGTCCATACATTCTAACCTAAGTTCAGCTGACCACCAGATCCTGCAGGGGCAGTAGTGCCTTCACGTGCACAGAAAGCCCTGTTTTCCACGTGGGGGTTGCTGGACCGAAGGGACCAGGCCCGTGACTGGAGCTGGGCGGGGGGGTGAGGGGGTGAGGTGAGCCAGTGGGCAGGAGGCAGGCCCGAGACAGAACTCCACTCCACCTGCCATGTCTGGTATTCCTCAGCTACGTGTTTGCTGTGGATGGAGACATTTGTGTCTGGAAGGTGGCCGGGGGCGGGCGAGAGTTGGCGGGGGGAAAACTACCCGGCAGATGAAATGCCTTGATTTTTTTCCCTTCCCAGTGAGTTTCTAGGTTTTCTCTCTTAAGACAGTTTACGTGGTTGGGTCGTGACTACTCAGCTTCATAGGAAAATCCGATCCAAAGGTTCCCCAATCCAAACCTACACGCCTGGCATCTGGCAAGCTGTCTGCTTTCCCCTTTTCCTTGAGCTGTGACCAGTCCCCGCCGTGGCCGGGTGGCCTCCCCCAAAGGCTCAGCCGTGTGCTGTGACAACTTGCTCTCAGCCTGACTGAGATGTCTCTCTGCAGGGGCCTCCACTCCAGCCCCCGCCCGGGAGTCCAGCTTCCCACCGGGCAGGCAGCTAAGCCGCCTGGTGGCATCTCAGTGGGAGGGGGAGGAGTCCCTGCTGTGTCCAGTGTGAACGTCTTGGTCTCTAAGGAGACAGGTAAATCTCCGGATGCTGCAATCAGATTGGTGAGGAAGATCCGCTCCTGCTGCAACTCGCCTGCCTCCGGCTTCGGGGAGGTAATGAAAAAGCCGTGGGGAGAAAAGGCAGGCCCGTGTCAAGTACGGCTCTGCAGGCTTCCCGGGCTGACGGTTGGAAAAACACCCATGAGTCCAGCAGGGAGGCAAACCTGCGTCTCCCCCTGAAGTTCACAGGATTTGTCATTTTCGATTTAATGCACCTAGGTAGCAAGCCGACTCACTAGGTTTGACTGCAATTACCTTATCTTTCCTATTTTTAGTGACAGGACCAGATTATTTTAAGTGCATTTTATAGAAAACCCTTCTTTACTGAAGTATAAAGACTGTAATAAAGACAATACAATGTTTTGAAACTGTTTTAAATCCTTCACTCAGCGTTGCTTCTACAGATCTAACATGTAGGGGTTCTAATCTTACTGCTGCTAATTAGAGCTTTGGAGTAATTGTGCCAACAGGGCGCTTGGCATAATAATTACTATTGAGGGATTCTGGGGGCGCAGGGATATGCCTACATAATGCAGATACGTCTAGTATTACAGTGCAGTCACCTTTGTATGTTGACTCAAGCTGGATTTTAACCAAGTAAGGGGTTATTTTGCCTTTATAATAAAGCTTAAAAGGCATATACATATGTATGATTTAGGTATCCATTTTTCCTGAGTCTTTTGAATATTAATTAGCAGGAACCCCAGAGGACAATGAGGACATGTTTTCTTTCAAACACCTCGCCGTGCGGGGCCACGTGCCCTGTGGGCGGGGTTGTCCATGCCCGGGTGGCTTGTCCAGGTGACCTCCGCATGAGGGTCTTTCCCAGGAGAACCCTGCCTGCTCACGAGAAGCAGAGGAAAGATGTGGGGGTGCAGGGGCCCACCAGGAGCTCAGTCCGTGTGGGATCTCTGTCTGGTGGGCAGGAAGAATCTCTAAAAACATTTTCTCAGTAATGCTTGCATCTTTGAAAATGTAATCCTAAACTGGCGAAATCTACTTCTATTTCTATCTCGATGTGTACCTCCTTCTAAGTAGTTTTAGTTATCGCGACCCGTGTTCCTATTGTGTACTGGAAAGGGGACGTCTGAAAAGACCCGTCCAGGTGTTACCTGGGGAAGAAAGAAGCTGTGTGGGTGTAGGCACGTGAGGTGACGGCGGGCACAGGCGCCAGTACCAGTCCTTTTCCACTCGGGACACACCCTGGCATTGGGCAGGTGGCCTCAGAGGCTGTACCAGATGTATCAGGCCTCAAGCAAGGGCGTTGGTTCATGTCACTTCTAGTAGTACCCAAGCAAAATCAGCTCTAGGGGACGCTCCATGCCTGGCATGGGAATTTCTTACCACTGAGCTCCTGGGCCCAGGAAGGCATTGAGATCCAATGGACTGGTGCTGGCGCATCCTTACACACAAACACGGGCATGCTGGTTTTCTTGGTTTTTGTTTGTTTTGTTTTGTTTGGGCCCAGGGGAAAGCGTTTCTTTCTACAAAACTGATTTCACAGAGCCATAGGTCACCTGAGAGGGTGTCACCAGCCATTTAAAGTGCACCACGGAGGTTCTGTGAACGCAGTGAGTGCATTGGCGAGGCAGTGTGGGATGGCCTGGGGCCTGCGAGATAGCTCCATTTAGCTCCCTCCGTTTGTTTTTACCGCCCCTTAGTGCCTCATTTTTAAAGTGACAGCAAACCGATTTCTGATTACAAATCAATGGGTGAGGATGTCAGCACCAGACAGTGAATTCAGCTGTGAATCCAAGCAGTCCCAGGTGATGCTGGGAAATCGGGGGTCCGCATGTGGAGGCCATGGCTGGATGCAACGCAGACGGAAACACATTTGTTGACGGAGAGCTTTTCCCGCCATCTCTGGGGCAGGGCCCGGGGCAGCCCCAGACTGTGGCTCAGCTCTCTTCCCTGTCCCAGACGAGCAGGGTGGGTCTGCCCTGTGCACCAAGGGTGACAGGAAAAGCTCTGTTTTACTGGGGAGGCTACGGCTCCTCCCCAGGCTGACTGGTGAGCAGGATGCCTGGCCCCCCCACCCCAACCCCACCCCCAGACAGCACAGCGCCTTCGCTTCCACATGGAAACCCGAACTGTGGATGCTCCTTGTCACGCAAGATACCTTTTGATGAGGCCTCTTTTTTCTTTAAGCTTTTAAGATAATCTTAGAGAAATCATCAAGCTATAAAAAGAAATCAATAAAAACAGAAAAGGTTCCCATCACCCCGACAAAAATCCATAACTTTTGCATTTTAATAGAGATGCTCCAGCGCCGGGCCTGTCATCTTCCTTCTGATGAGCCCCTTTGATTTCCCTCGTCTCTCTCGGTGCTCTTGACTTTCTCGAGAAAGGGATTATTGAATTGTGTGTCTCCCTCAGATGTACTCGATCACTCAAGTATCTGTACTTAAGAATGTTAGAGTCCGTTCAGCTGTGGCCTCTTTGGGGCTCATCGGGGCTTGCCATCTTAATATTAATTGGGTTTTGTGCAGGAATTTCAAGTCCTCTGTCAAGTGGCTTTCAAGAGTGAAGATTATGCCCAAAGGCAGGCACAAAGACAAACATATTTAGCACAGCAATTATGATAATTGCAGAAACATTCTGTTGTGCAATAAGCAAATCTGATTAAGGGCCCTTCTACATGATCAAATATTAATCTGGTGTCTTCGGTCTAACCTGGTTCGAGCGTAAGAGGCTTCTTATGGTTTTATGTATTAACAGATTTGCAGAAGCTGAACCTGCAGAGACAGCCGAGCCCGGGGTCGTAAAAGGGTTTTTGCTGAATGTAATCCACTTACATTTCAAATGGACACAGATAGGATCATAAAGCTGAAATCAAAATTAAAGCATACCCTGCCAAAGAGACATTTCGTGTGATTCCCGCTGCATGGCGATGCGGAAACATCCTGTCGAAAGGAATCATTAATGCTCATTTCTGTTTCAAAAAAACGGGGATCAATATCTTTATGGGAAATCACCATGGTGAATGTATAGTCATTGAAACTTCCCAGGCTTTCCTGATATGCACAAAACCGCTTGATGATAGCAGGAATAATAATATTCTTGCTGCACGAGAGAGTTAATTTTATTTGTAATTTTCAGCTGCTTTCAACTTAATTGAGCAATTTCCTCAATTATGAAAGTTCATTCTTATATTTAAGTTCATTAGCCATAGTCAAATCGGTAAATTACTTTGCAGTTTCAGTATCTGTTGGATAAGGCGGTGTTAATAGATTCACCCTCCAAACATGGTTTCTCAGCATTTCCTCCAGTATCCACCCTGGTCCCCATAACCGGCTGAGTTAGAGGCAAGGAACTGTATTGTTTTTCTCTGTGTTCATGAATCTCTCTGAAGTGTTAATGATTTTAACCGCACAGGTAGGCTTTTCGGTTTGTTTACTTTGGAGGGACGGAGCCAGGGAGGGTGGCAGCAGCCGAGACAGTGTCAGAGCCCTGTGTGACACATGTGAGAAAGTACACGTGCGAACAGGACGGTGCGGTTTCTCCGCACGCCTGTGCACATCGCCTGAATGTGGGATAGTGCTGTTTGCGCGATGTAAGCCTGCAAAAACATAAGGCGGGCCTCTGAGTAATCAATAAATCATATTTTCAACGAGCTTCTATGCTGTCAGATTTGTTGCTATAGATGGTACGATTCTGTACATTTATACTATATATATAATATATGCCTATTGTAATTTTCCCAGAGAGGGGGGGTACATGTCATGGTGCAATCGTGGACACTAGAGAGGCACGAGGGGCATCCTCAATCTCTCCATCTCTCTCTTACACACACACACACACACACACACACACACGAAATAATTTAATGCCTGTGTGTGTCGACTATATTTAAATACGCACACGTGCCCTTGTACCCAAACTGCCACTTTCTATTTGTTTTGCCCCCCACAGTTATGAAGCACCTTTGCCCCCCATTATCTCCTGTGATTAATGAACATGCACTTGCTTCCGGCTCTAGATGCACAGCTTAGCCCAGCGCCCTCCAGGGAAGGCGGTTGCTGAAACTTGCCAGCATTGCCTTACGAGAGCATACACGGCCCCACCTGCGTGGTCTGCAGCCGCCTCTGCTGCACACAGGCTCACTCCGGGACGTCTGGGTGCAGAGAGGTCCAGACCTTGAGGAAGCGGAGGGCTGCCAGCGTGGCTTATCTCCCCAGTAATTAGGCTTGTGTTTCTGCTTTATTAACTCCCATCCAACAATGCCCTGCCCTCTGTCACCAGGGGCACTAATACATGATAGTCACTCTGATTTGGAAACCCTACAAATTAAATGACAAAGTGAGGGGAAGTGAAGTTAAGGCAAATTGTGTAAAGATAAGGCAGTCATTTACACAGCAGTTTTGCAAATGTTAGGTGAGGGGTCTTGGATTTTACACGTGAGGACACAGACACTAACTGCTAAAAGAAATAAGCCTGGCTTTCCTGATGTGTTTGTTAAACTTCGCTGATATGTGGATTCTTGGAGGATGTTAGGAATCATTGATTGTGTATATTTTCTCCTAAGTCCCGTGTTTCACTGCCTTCCCCTGAGAAGGATTTTTTTTTCCTATTAAAAGAGCATGTGAATTCATGTGTTTATTTTCCCAGGAGCATTTCAACAGGTCTCTGCCTTCATCATCTACAGGGTAGATTTGCGCTTATATTTTTTAAACTCATGTCCTGCCTTTCCAGGAAAAACATTTACCCACCTCGTGTAAGATTAAAATTACCCAAGGAAAGAAAATGAAATTGAATGATGTGGGCGGCAGGGGTGGGGGGAGCTGTCCAGTGAAGCTGATTTCCATCCGTAGGCTGTGGGAACCGTAATAATTTGTTTAGCAACGTGATTGAACCAGGAGCATCAGCTCTGGGCATGGATCTGCCGAGGGTTTGAGAAAACTGATAAGATGTGATTATCTCTCTGCAGAAATATCAGGGTGGTTGAAAGATAATTTGAAATGAGGTTAAAAATGAAGCGACACTAAGCTTCTCTCACGTGTGTCAAAACAATCAGATTTTTTTCTTTTCTTTCCCTCTCACTTTGATGACATTTGCTCCTATTGGAGGTGGAGACACTTTTCGTACCAAAGTGTAATCCTTGACTAATTTTAAATTTAATGTGGCTCTGTTTGAAAGGCAGCTCTAAATTTGATCCAAAATCAGCTTCTGGATATTGGGGGTACAATCTTCCATGTTTATAATATTTGGTAAGCCTTAACTATTGCTATTGGTCCCAGAACTAAAGTCTCATTTCATGATGTTAACAATATTCACGGCATAAACAGCATATGTGACGTATTAAATAACATTTGGTTAGAAAAATGTCTTTGAACTTGAGCTTAAAAATGAAAACAGGTGATAAAAACAGCATCAGATGTTAAAAACCATATGTTAGTAAATGAATATACCTCATCATATTATTTAATCACCTTACGTATAATTACTGTTTCAAATGATTAAGTTTCAAAGTCTGAGAATATTCCTTACTTTGAAAGGATGTAGTTCAGCACGAGAAAGAGAAATCCACATAACCAGAGTTCTTGACTTATGAAATAAAACAGTAAAATGGGTAAGAAAAACGAAACATTATCTCTGTGTTAGGAGATAAAAACAGAACTTAGAGGAAAAGAGGAAAAAAACAAAGTACTTGGGTCACTTGCTGAAAACTTTTCAAAAGGTCTAAAAACCATATTTCAAAACCTAGTCTTTTGCGTAAAGGATACTTGGGACATTCGACCAGCTTCAGAAGTTTAACTGACATTTAGGGAAGAGAAGCCCAAAGTTCCCCCACAGCCCACAGACAGCCAGTGTGCTCCCACGGCAGGGCTGCGGCATGCAGTCCAATCTGAGCCATAAAATGCTTGGCAACCCCAAAAAGCTCCGTTCCCGTCCACACATGGGGCCAAACCCTCCTCAGCGCCGCAGCCCACCCCCACCCGGGCTTTATCAGTCAATTATGAATCAATTCTGCAGTGACTAACACCCCCGCCCTCTCCCTCTGCCATCTCCTCCTAGTCTGCCGTGCCGACCACGTTTACGATGATGCGAGCGGAGGACAATTAGTTATATTTATCCACGCTGGGTCCATCTAATCCCCACTGTTTTTCGTCATGTTAAATCCATTATCCCGAACAAAGCTGCATATGTCTTGCAGGAGATGCACACAGCCTTGCCTTGTTTACTTTGAGAAGATGGGTTTTATGGCAACATTAAATACATACTGAGCCCTAATAGCGGGGCCACTCGGCCCGGTGGAGCGACTGCCCCAGCAGTTCCCAGCACCCTGAGTGCACTATTGTTTAACTTCGTTGTGGAAAGCCAAGGCTTGCTGGCTGAGCCCTGGAGACCGACAGCCGTGGGTCCCCAGCACATCTGAATTTCCTCCACAGTGATATGTTTGCATCACTGCACACAGGGGTGCCGGCGGTCCTATCATGCACCCCCCCTCCACCCCCTCCACCCCCAGCGCCCAGAGACTCTCTCTCCACCCAAGCCTTGCGGCTCCTCCTGCTCACTTTCATGCCA